>CAJHNH020000106.1:318790-324585 GCA_905116865.2 Candidula unifasciata
AGGCGATAAACATCCGGTGACACAAAGTGCCCCTATGTGGATGAGGATCACCGTTAGAGAGGTCCCAGAAACCGCGTTCAGCCATTATATTCTAGGTTATATTGCGGCCCCAGGCAAAAGCTAGAGTAGGTCTCCAATATATCGAAAAATTGCATCCCATGAAAGTATTGTACTTTAATCACTAATCACGACTCCTTGAGAAATAAATACATAAATTAACTGTTACATTGTTCAATTATGCACACCAAATTAAAGCATGACTACATTTTTAACAATTACTCACATGTGGGGACTGAAAAAAAGAATATGTATACATATATTTACATAAACACTGTAATTTCGAGAGTAAACATTATCAGCAATTACATTTTACGACAGAAGAAGATATAAAAACGAAACAAGCCAAGTACAGGGGTTCTCCCACTTATTCTCCCCCCCCCCCCCCACTTCCAAAAAAAACACGTTTTATAACATAATACTCGTATGTTGACAGCGCTAACCCTTATGCTGGCGAGGTGGGAAAATATTATAAATGTAGTAAAGTTGGATTCGACAGGCCCACTCAAATAATGCAGTGTAATATAGACACCCTCTGGAGGGTACTTTAATCATGTAGTGTAATTCTATATGGAAACCCATAACATTTTGATTATTGTTAGATTATTACTGTCCCAAGTACAATATACACAGGCAATACTTTTGGTGAAGAAAAACACAGGTACAAGCCAACTTTACCGGTCACTTGAGTGATTGACAAAAGACAATAAATTTCATACCAGAGACAACATTGCAGATATAGATAATCTAATTCAGGCGAACGAAAGAAGGCGGAGAATGTTGGATTCATGTTCTCTGCCTTTAAATATTAACTCTATTTTCCACAGATAAAGATGGTTGCAAGTAATGCTGACCAATGCGTGTACTAAGTAAAGAGATTTTGATCTTTGTCATGTCTTTGGCGGATTGGAAAAATAGTTCTTGACCTGTGGTTTTATAGTCCAATCAGTACTCTATGTGTCTAGTGTTCAACATAATTCTGGCCGAGTTTACCTCCTAGCATATTACCTGATACTAATGTAAAGCCTGATGACACAGGATCCGTAGTCAGTTTTGAAGAAAAAAAAATTATGCGTTTCGATGATGAACTAGACACAAAGGCCAACTTGCACAAGACTAGTCACGACTCCTGCTGGCTTGCTTGTTGTACCCCACCAGGACATCACACAATCGATAAACATCCGGTGACACAAAGTGCCCCCATGTGGATGAGGATCACCCTTGGAGAGGTCCCAGAAACCACATTCAGCCATTAGACCATATTTATTGTCGGGTTATATTGCGGCCCCTGGAAAAAGCTAGAGTAGGGCTACAAATAACGAAAAATTGCATTCCGGAAAGGGAGTGTACGTTAATCACTAATCACGACTCCTTGAGAAATGAATACATAAATTAACTGTTACATTGTTCAATTATGCACACCAAATTAAAACATGACTAAATTTTCAACAATTACTCACATGTGGGTACTGATAAAAACATATGTATACATATATTTACATAAACATTGTAATTTCGAGATTAAACATTATTAGCAATTAAAATTTACGACTAAAGAAGATATAAAAACGAAACAAGCCAAGTACAGTGGTTCTCCTACTTATTCTTCCCCCCCCCCCCCCAAAAAAAAAAAAAAAACACGTCGCTGTGCGCAGATTAAACTTTAGTGACCATCGAACATTTGTTGCAAAGGCTTCGAGCATGGTCCAAACAAATCTGCTATTTCTTTGAACATTTATTCCCGTGGTGCTGAAGATGATAATGATGATCATCATCATCATAATCGTTGTCGTCATCATCATTATCATAATTGTCGTCGTCATCATCATCATCATCATTATCATAATCATTATCGTAATCATCATCATCATCATTATCGTTGTCGTCATCATCACCGTAATCGTCGTCATCATCATCATCATTATCATCATCATTATCGTTATCGTCATCATCACCGTAATCGTCTTCATCATCATCATCATCATCATTATCGTTGTCGTCATCATCACCGTAATCGTCGTCTTCATCATCATCAAAATCGATGTCATCATGATCATTATTAGCAAATTTCACATCTGCCATTAATCCCTGTGGGAGGCATTCCTTTTCTCCCACAGAGCCTCGACCACATACAGCGTGTCACGCATTATCATGTGAAAGATAAACACAATTTCCACGGAGGCTTCGAGGGCTCGGGCCTAACAAAAATATAAAAAAAATAAAAAAATAATACCACTGCCCTCAATAAGCATATCGTAAAAATCGACCACTTGATGTTGTCTCCTCCAAAGTCGCAGAAATGAGGGAAGAACAGTCTGCATACACATAAGCTAGATCTGAAGTCAGAAGTGGATGAACAGCCACAACTATCTACCGGAGTTTACAGCCAGTTAACTTGGAGAAGAAAAAGGAGAAACCAATACATTCATTTTCATCTGTGTCGACGATTAGCGTAACCGGTCATATTTCGCAATTGTTCGTGGTAAAACATATTTTAAATTGAGACAAATATAAATTAGAAAAAAAAAGACGACAAATAGACGGACAGACATAATCAGACACATAGAAGCGTAAAAATATGTAAGGACAGTTTGAAAGACTGACAGATGGATAGACAGAGAGACAGGCAGACAGACGGATGGGCGGACAGACACACAGATATATGGACAGATAGACAGACAGACCAGACAAACAGGCATGCGGACATACGGACAGATAGAAAGACAGAAGGATAGATCATCATTATCATCATCATCGATTTCCACTTACACCGTTAAGCCCTACTGAGGAGTGGGGGGGGGGGCGGTGACATTCCTTTTCTCCCAAAGAGCCTCGACCACATACAGCGTGTCATGCATTATCATGTGAAAGACAAACACATTGTCCACGGAGGCTTCCAGGGCTCAAGTCTAAAAATAAACAAAAATAAAAAAATAAAAACAATGCCACAGCCCTCATCAAGCATATCTCAAAAATCGACCACTTTATGTTGTCTCCTCCAAAGTCGCAGAAAGGAGGAAACAACAGTCTGCATACAAATAAGCCAGATCTGAAGTCAGAAGTGGATGAACGACAAGAATTATCTACCGGAGTTTACAGCCAATTTACGTTAATAAAAAGAAGAAGAAGAAAACACAGCGGTACAGGCATACAGCATCAGTACACTAAAACATAAACAAAGATTAAAATCGTACATATAGTTTCTCTTGCTTCCCATCCACTTTCAGGTTCATCGAGCCAGGCTTCTTCTAAATCTGTAGGGAAAATGTAACACATTTGGTAAAAATGATCACCCAGCAATAAAGTTACAATATAGAAACCCACGAACTCGCCAGTAATAATACAGTAATGTTGAAACCTATAAGAGTTTGATAATATTCAATTCATCTACATTTGCGCCGATTATAAGCGTAACCGGTCATATTTCGCCATTTTTCATAGTAAAACATAACTTTAAACTCAGAAATATATACACTAAAAAAAAAAAGGACAGAAACATAGACAGACATACATAAATAAGCAGACACATAAATAGATAGAAGGACGGACGGATAGACTGACAGATGGATAGATTGAGAGCCGGATAAGCAGAGAGACTGGCAGACGGACAGACAGACAGACAGACAGAGAGACAGACAGACAGACAGACAGACAGACAGACAGACAGACATACATACAGACAGACAGACAGACAGACAGACAGACAGACAGACAGACAGACAGACAGACAGACAGACAGACAGACAGACAGACAGACAGACAGATAGATAGATAGATAGATAGATAGATAGATAGATAGATAGATAGATAGATAGATAGATAGATAGATAGATAGATAGATAGATAGATAGATAGATAGATAGATAGATAGATAGATAGATAGATAGATAGATAGATAGATAGATAGATAGATAGATAGATAGATAGATAGATAGATAGATAAATAGATAGATAGATAGATAGAAAGATAGATAGATAGATGGATAGATGGATAGATGGATGGATAGATAGAGATGGGTGGATAGATAGATAGATAGATAGATAGATAGATAGATAGATAGATAGATAGATAGATAGATAGATAGATAGATAGATAGATAGATAGATAGATAGATAGATAGATAGATAGATAGATAGATAGATAGATAGATAGATAGATAGATAGATAGATAGATAGATAGATAGATAGATAGATAGATAGATAGATAGATAGATAGATAGATAGATAGATAGATAGATAGATAGATAGATAGATAGATAGAGCGATAGATAGATAGATAGATAGATAGATAGATAGATAGATAGATAGATAGATAGATAGATAGATAGATAGATAGATAGATAGATAGATAGATAGATAGATAGATAGATAGATAGATATAGATAGATAGATATAGATAGACAGACAGACAGACAGACAGACAGACAGACAGACAGACAGATAGACAGATAGATAGATAGATAGATAGATAGATAGATAGATAGATAGATAGATAGATAGATAGATAGATAGATAGATAGATAGATAGATAGATAGATAGATAGATAGATAGATAGATAGATAGATAGATAGATAGATAGATAGATAGACATCCTGATAGACTGAAAGACAGAAAGACAGACAGATTGACAAATAGACAGACGGACAGGCAGACAAACTAACAGAAGGAGAGTTAGACAAACCGATAGAACAGACCGATAGACAGACAGACATACATAAAGACAGACAGACGGATAGATAAATGATAGATATTGCCTCCTCGAATGCATCTCTACACTGACGACGTAGTATTTGTGCTGTGTTTCTCTAGGCTCTGAGAACTATGTAGGCATTTGTGTAGCTACTAACAGGAACTCCCAAACCAGACAGGCCCAAGTGTAGACAACAGACAAAGAGAGACACCATGCTTCTCCAGTTTGGGAGTTGAATCGTGGAGCTTGTCGCTTGTGAAACAATTATCTAAGCTTTGAAAGTGGGTGTTAGTTAGTTAGTTAGTTAGTTGGGTTGTCCTCATTGCACTCCGGACATGTCCATAGGTGCTCAGATCCTCCCCTCAGTATGAACCCCAACGTCCGATGGCTAATAGTACCAGTTCTATGTTGATTAACAAGTCTTCTGGCGTGTCTGGTGTGCGTCTCGTTTTTTGCTGTGCCGATCCTAATTCCCAAGTCTGCCATTCTGGCGAGTGATGTGGATTCACTGCCACCAAAGTCCTCTATCCTTCCCATTTCTCTGAGGGCATTGATAATATCAGCATGATCCATAGGCTGACCGTCGGTAGTGATAGCGGATCCAGCCAACCTGTCAGCTCTTTCATTTCCATCGACGCCTGCGTGTCCCGGAACAAAATAAAGGTGACTCCATGCACAGTGGACTTCTGTAATGATTCAAGCCATTGTCTTCGCACTGAACCTGCCTGACCCCTCCGGATCATACTCATTGAATCACTGAGTATACACACGCGGGTGTATTTTTGTGTTTCAAGCCAGGCAAGCGCTTGCGTCACTGCCATCACCTCCATCGTCATGCTGCTGGTTGTCATGGAGAAGGCGCCGTTGGCTTCTTTGACTGTTCTGCATGCAGAGCGTGCTGTAAATGCCCATGCGCTTCTTCTTTGGCGTATATCGGATCCGTCTGTATAGATTAGTGCATCTGCTTCGTCTGAATCTTCACCGATGAGAGCGTTGACCTCTGCATTAACAGCAACAGGATTCTCTTCTCTTCATCGCCTGTTGAG
>CAJHNH020000106.1:324602-339602 GCA_905116865.2 Candidula unifasciata
TCTTAGAAATTTTTCTCTGAACAGGACCGCAGCAATCCAGCGTCAAAAATAGGTTTAACTTCTAGTTTACAGAAAATTGCTTTAATATCAATGGTACTTTATTGTGGGCATTTTCTAATCCAAAACCTGCCGCCCATGTCTCTTCTTTAATCTGAATCCCTCGTACACGATCGTATCAGTGCCCTAGCACAGTGTTCTCGCACAGCATCGACAGTTTCATCTTAACCCCTATTCTTGTAGCTTCGTCTTTTTGGTCAGTTTGCTCCAAGTAGCGCGCCAGAAGGGTTTTTCCTTTATCAGCATCAGTTCTCTGCCATATCAGGTCTGTACCCTGAAAATCAGGGATACCCCTTGGTCGTGCGGCACCGTGCATGCTCCGTTGAAGGCGCCAGAATGTCACAAGAGATCCCTCGGAGCAAACGCTCTTGCAGAATTCGTTCCATTTCGCTGTCTTAGCTTCCTTCGCAATTAACTTGAAAGCCACTGTCTGCTTGTTGACCTCATCTTTCAGACTGATCAGGCGTTCAGAAAGTGACGGATCAATTTTCTTTGCCTTTTGCTATGCCTTGACAGCTTTCCTTTTTTCTAGCCACGCCATGTTGACTACTTCATTCCACCATGGTGGCTGGGCCCATCTCTCCCGCCGTCTGCCATCTGGTCTTGTTTTACGTCGTCGGATTTTGCTAATGGCATCTTGCCCTGTACGGTCATATATAAAAGCAGGCACATTGATTACATGACCTTTGTTGTTGCTCTTCTCTACCAGGACGACGCAAGAAAAGTGATCACTGTCGTGGTATCCCAGTGTGCTCCACCTGCATCCTGATGCAATGGAAGGAGATACTAGGGCCAGGTCAATTACGCTGTCAGAATCCCCTTGTGTTGCCATTCGGGTAACCTTTCCATCGTTCAAGCATACTAGATCGGCAGACACTAGGGCATCCTCCAGGTCTTCCCCCTGTTTATTAGTGATTACATTGCCCCACTGGTTTCCTCTGGCGTTGAAATCTCCGCAGTAAAGGACTTTCTTTTCCTCCGTCTGGAGCAAACTCGCTGTATCCACCTTTCCATTGTGGGTGTATTTGAACAGATAACGACCAACGAAAAAAAAAAACCAATCACAGAGGTGATTATGGCTAGTGATACTGGTAGCAATGTATGCAGAGTTCGTAATGCTGACAGGGAATACAATGTTTACTCGAACGTTAACTAACATGCACAGATGTGAGAAATTACTCACCCCGTCTACCTAAAATTCAAAATTGTAAGCATTAGTCAGTGTCGTAAGATGATATGTCAAACAGTACTAGCCTTAATCGAGGCAGATGAGAGATGTTATATCATGGGATATACACATCCATTCAAAATAAGTAATTTTAATGTGGAAATCAGCTTCTTCTACCCTTTATTCCCCAATAGTGAATAGACCATTATCCAAATCAGTCATAGTAGTTCCATCCTTTGCTATTGCTTGCAGCTCGCTCCATGTCATCTCCACCGTTTTAACTACTCTCTCTCTAGCTCTCTTAGCCATGTGTTTTTAGTCTTCCTTTATTTATATGCTCCTATTGGTTCCAGCGTAAAAACATTCTAGTTATATTTGTGACAAATTTTGTAAGTGAATGTTCTATCCGATACCAGCGTCTTTTCTGCATTTTTTGGTCCACGGGAACGTGTTTAGTTCTCTCCCATCGCTTTACATTAATGATTTTATTCTTCTATTTCATTCCCTCTAATGTGGGCAGGAACCAGGTAATGAATGTTTGTAGTTCATTAGTGATTGCTTCAGTTCTCCATGTTTCCGCTCCACGCTGAATTACTGACTCGACATCCGAATACAATTTTTAATTAATTATTAATTTTAGTTTCTTATGACCTCCACATATCTGTTAGTGTTAAAAAGCTTCTCTTGCCTTTTGTATACGTTTTTGAATATCTATCAGTTGCCCCATCTTTGTCTACATTACTACCCAAATAGGTGTATGCCTCTACATCTTCGAGTGGAATACCTTTATGTAAAAACCACATTACTATTTACTTCTCATTATCTTTCTCCCTCCCTTATGAATTGTTGAACCTAGTTGTTGTAATCTGGTATCATGTATATTCAGTTTGTCTAATTCCGTGAATGGAATAGAAGAGAAATAGCATCCGCGAAGTTCAGGTCATCAGGTTTTGTAAGGGTCAGCTGAATTCCATTCCAGATGTTGGCAGTTGCTCTCTTTATAAACAATTCTATTGCCAGTAGAAATAGGAGAGGCGACTAAAGACATCCAAATCGTCCTCCTGTTCTTATTTTGCCATAATGCCCTATCAATTTCCAGAGAGATTCCTATCAGGGCTGTTAAAGTTGTTCCAAAGTTTATGAATCCAAAAGAAGCTGATGATTAATTCAAGTATTTGCTCTATTAATATGTATAATATGGCTATTGGTCAGCATCAGATCTGTTTGGTGGAAAACCTGCCTGTTCCTATCTTAGTTTTTTTTTTTTTAAATTATTATTATTAGCATCTTTTAACAATACCAAAATAATCCTGGTTAAATTTTTTTTTCCAACTGATAGCAACATTTTCCTCGATAGTTTTCACACTAAAGCAGATATGGAGGAAGGGTGGAGGGGGAGGGGATGTTGGGGCGGTTTCACAAGATATCCTTCTTTCCAGTCTTGCTATTTTTTCGTTCTTCAAAACGTTACTAAATAATCTGTTCTGCAATTTCGTTGATGTACAGTGGAGCCTCGCTTAACGAGCATAATTCGATCTGCAGAAAACAGAAGTCAAAATAATTATGATACATAGCTAATTATTTTATTTTTACTAGAAAGATGTCCAGAGACATTTGTGTTTGTCGAAGCTTTAAAAATTTGCGAAAATGCGATAGAATTATCATGAAATAAATTTGCAAATAGCATAGCCACTTCCTTACTAGGGTGATGCTTCTCAATGCAAGATGCAACAGTTTCCCCAGCTTTCAGCATTTCTCTTATTTCGCCAGAAGATTGTTGCTTTTCTGTTACCTCCTCCTCTCTGACAAACCTTATTCCGAAACTTCTTGCTGTGAAACACAATGCAACTCCATAACGTCTTGGGTGGTCAGCTCTTAGCTGTGCTCTTCCACAAGCTCTTCGATATCACTGTTATCCTCCTCCAATCCCATGATAGTGTCCGAAGACACAATCTCGTTGACTAGCATACTACCTAGAAGCCCGTTTAGGCTCGGTAGTATTGGAACCAAAGTCAGGTATACAAATTTAATAAAATCAGCCCCTGTACGTATCTAGGCTACGTGACAGCAAGCCTCTATGTTACCCCGGTTATCAAAATGATACATAAAATTGTTTCCATTACACAATTATTCCAACACGTTTAAATATAACAATTTCAGCAGTGACTCACCTGGAGGTACTGCAAAAATATATTAACATAAACATTGTAAAACAGGAAGAAAATATTAGCAGCATTGAATATTGACAACACTAAAAAAATGAGAGAAGTGAAAAAAAAAAAACGTCGCTTGAACTGATTACATTTTCGTGACACCCTAAGAGAAAATTCATCGTCATCATTATGTAGCAGGTCCTTTGCAGAACGTCGCTCTCATCACAGTCTGCCTGAAAGAAAGTCGATCTCTTGCCAGTTCTCCCGCCCCATGCACTTTCATACTCAAGAAGTCACTCTTCGTGTCGGTCGCCACCCCCCCCCCCCCCCCCCCCCCCTCCTTTCTGGTACCATGTCCTCTACTATAATTTTGTTCCAATCCGCTGTGGCGCATAATTTGACCAAAATATTTCAGCTTCCGAGAAAGGATGCTGTTTATTAGCCAATCTTTCTTGATGTTCAAATCTTTTAAGATGTCAGTATTTCTCCTCTTCTTTGTCCAAGATATTCTGAGAATCTTTCTATAGCATTTCAGCTCAAAAAGCCCCTATTCTCTTTCTTAAGAACTTAGAGATAGCCCACGACTCACATCCGTATGTAGCCACTGGAAAGATGCATGATCTCAAAATTTTTAATATTATCTCCTTGTTGGTGCTTAAAAATAGACTTTAAAAGCTGTTCAATCTTTGCATTGCTATAGCCATCCTCCTTTTAATGTCTGTCGAACAGTCTCCATTGCTGTTTATTATCAAAGGAGAGAAAACTAGTTTGTGTATAAAAGAGTATCAACATTTTGACGTGCACCGTGTGACAAAGACGGACAGTCCAGCACTGGACTTTACAGCCACTATGCGCGGCATGCGGGATGTTGACCAAATCCATAAGTTTGATAGCCCGAATTTACAATACTCTATGGGAAAGGGTCCTCAAATTTACAAGGCTCTTCGAGAAGAAGAAGAACTTTACAGAGCTGTTATAGGCTGCATTCAACCTGCATTGGCAAACAAGGACGAAAACACACACACACAAACGCTCACACACACACGCACACACAAACACACACACGCGCGCACACACACACACGCACACACAAAAAAAACACACACAAGCACACAGAAATGAGAGGACTCAAAAATAACAATTTTACTATGACTATTCCTATGCATGTTTATTTTACCATGTCTGTATTTATGTATGTAAATATTGATGTAAATATGTACCTAGTCATCACCCGTGGTCCTATGTTTGTACTCTACATTTCTATTAGTCATACTGCTACTAAACTTGGCGTGTTTTATAGATCGATAAAATGCAATTGTTGTATGAAGAATGAGTGGCTGCAAGGGCTGAATGTAAGACGTCCAGTTTCTGACCCTGTTAAAAATAAAATTAGCAGCTTTTTTAGTTCTTTAACTCTGTTATAAAGAAAAAAAGAGTAACTGACCCTTTTCCACGCAATTAGGCGTATAGGGCATATAGGGCTAGACCTATATTCTTATAGATCTAACGGCACAAGATGACTGATTTGGTCAGCATCATGCCGGATGACTTTACTTACCGGGACTGCATCCGGTACCAACTCAAGGCTGGGTCGACCTAATGCTGTTATGATTTAGTTTAAAATAAACTGAGTTTAACTGATTCTTGAATCGAAACTATAACACTTTAGAGGTTACCATCTTCATTTTCAGCAGCCAGGAAAGACATATTGTTCCTATATGATCAGTAGCAGTTTGACTAATATAGTCCGCCTTGATTTGTCTATGGCTGTAGGATCTCGGCCAGATCCCCGGTTCATTACCAGCCGCACAATCCTATTCTCTCTACACCTTACTGATTGTCACGGAGTGAACAACCAACCCTACACTTTGGACTATTTGTGATGTTGACACCCCTAGCGGGCAGGTCACATTTCAAATTTTAACCTGTCCGGTGGGTATATAGTCCCTCATATTGATATATACCTTTATCTGGTGAAATAAACATTTCTAGACCCTCTAGTTGTTTTGAGAAGTCTATATTTTTAAACTTGCAACTGTGGGATAGATAATTTCAGGAATAATATTCCGAAATTCCTGTAAGCCTTTTTACTCTTGGGGCACTAATAAAGGACTTCTTTTCTAGAGACGGCAAGCGGAATCTGGCGCTGGCATTCTTTGCCAGACCTCTGAGGTGTCGAGAGGCATTGCAATTCTCTGATTAAACTTTGGCGCATTCAAAATACCAGTTTAATCTTTGAAGGATTCCTAAGCTTGGGATGATACCTCCTTGGAGGCTAGGCAGTGAATCAGCGGTCCACAAAACCACCTACAAGGAAGTCACCTATGTCTAAGCCAGTGGTATGCAGCAGATTGTAAACCAAACTTTTGTCATCAGTTAATGAAATCCTCCAGTTGGTCTACCGACAAAATTATTTGTGTTGTACCTTCACCATCATTTATCTGGCAGCTTGTTTGTGCCTCCAGTGTTTAACTTGGTACCTGAGATCCTCTCCAGGAGCTTGGGTGTATCTCCAGTGTTCGAGTGTTTAGTGTGTGACTGTCTTCAAAGTAACACCAAAGTGACTGAATATCCAGCATGTTCAAGAAACCAGTGATTCAGATGAGTGTGGTCAATCATTTGTTTATTGCCAGGCTTCACTATTAATCGTCCACATTTTCATAATGATGATCTAGACGGACTCTGGGACATTATTACACGTTCAATCGGATCAAGTTTGAAGTTTTGGTCCTTTATATCACTCTAGGTTCTTTAAGTTCTTTGCTGATTCTTATATAATGTATGTGTTGCAATCATTACATCCATTCAGAATTTTCATGGCTGACTTGGGTGTCCCTGTTTCACTATTATAACTGTCTAGCTTTGATGTTTGTGTGATTAGTAAGTGTAATCTGTTTTAACATGGCTATGATAGTGTGCTATCATAGCATGGGTGCTATCTGTTTATAGTAGTGGGGGTGTCCAGCCAAGTGTGCCTAGGAATATTAGATATTCTGTAGTGCCAGAGCTTGAGTTGCCCGACTCCTGAAATAATGTGAGCGTATATTGGCCACGGGATATCCCTTAGACCAATACGAGCCGACGCCTAAACATTATTATTTCAGAGTGCTGTTGGTTCTTAAGGAGAAATGCTTAAATCAGGCACGTGACACGAGCCGTATGTGACAATGATAGATTCACGTTTTTCGCATTCTAGACCATGTATAGTGTGTCATGCATTATCGTGTGTTAGACAAACCCTAACCCTACCTTCTGAACATGTAAACCTATGTCAAACATCTTACATAGAGCTTTTCGTGCTTCTTGTCCACTGTCAAGTTCATCCAACGTACC
Organism: Candidula unifasciata; assembly: GCA_905116865.2. Taxonomy (NCBI): domain Eukaryota; kingdom Metazoa; phylum Mollusca; class Gastropoda; order Stylommatophora; family Geomitridae; genus Candidula; species Candidula unifasciata. Next base: position 331,314 of record CAJHNH020000106.1, read on the forward strand.
TTCTTCCAGATCTATATGATAAGCGTCGAAGCTTGGAAATTCGACGCTCAAAAGAAGCAAGGCTACCCCGAATAACAAAAACGGAATCTTTGTCTTCATTGTAAGATTTTAAGACGTCTCGCAAATCCTGAAGAAGAAAAGATTTAACAAGCGATAGTGTCAAATTTAGGAATTAACAAAATGTACAATGCTTTAAAAAAAAAAAAAAACAACATTACAATGAAGCAAAACACGTTTTACAGATCACAATTGACGAGGAAAACAAAATCTTCATTCCTGGCAATGGTTATCAAAGGAAGAATTCGAGTGCAGATTGGGGATATTTACGTAATGCCCCATGAAACTTTCCCTAGTGGGTAATAGGTAGTTTCCTGGAAAATAAAGGCTGCCCTGTTGATGTTAATCGTATCAGCCTCAAAGTGCTGATTGGTCTATAAAATATGGTTCTACCACTATATGCCCAGAATGCCTAACATTTCTTTACTTTTACTTTAAAGCACTTCAGCAAGAACAGCTTTCAGATGGATAACAAATGGAAAATCAAACTGTTGACAACTATAGAAAACCTGAAGAAGGTCGATGCAGCATTTGTTTTGTCTGTTGAGGTTTATCTAGGCAAATTTGTTTGACTGTTAACGTTTATCTAGGCACATGTTAGGTTCAGTAGTTTGCATTTGCTTTCTCCATGGTCGGCTCTCGAAAACATTGTCGAATCAAACGCAAGAAAAGTACTCTGCAAGTGGGATCGATCCCGGCACCCTGACATTTCGAAGCGCAACGTCTAAGCCACAGACTTCAACGTAGAAGGACAATAGAGAGAAAAATACTGGAGTGTGAATGAGTGACTTTCTACCCCACCAGGGCGTCACACAAGCGATAAACACCCGATGACACAAAGTGCCACTATGTGGATGAGGATCACCGTGGAGAGGTCCCAGAAACTGCGTTCAGACAATTGGCCACATTTATGGCCTGCCTATATTGCGGCCCCTGGCAAAAGCCAGGGTGGGGCTTTAAATAACAAAAAGTTTCGCCCTAAAAAAGACAAAACTGGACATATATGTCTAAATACTGGAGTGAGAAAGGACGTGAAATACTATGGGCAGAAAAGCATTAGACTGGCAGTAATGGAGATCATTTGCGAATGCCGTTTATATCAAAAATGACATGAAAACGAAACAAAAACCACAGACGATCACGGGGTTTAGGAAATAGGCAAAGGATTAGAAATCTCACTAAATGCTGCAATTAGGTGCTGAACTTGGATCAATGAGTGAGAAACCACAAGGTTACGATAACCAAGTCATGGAAATGTTATTCTAAACTAAACAGTAATGACAATAAGGACATCCATTAGAGGGAGGCAATCCTTATTGTTTTTAAATTTTAAGAGAAAGAATGAACTCGAGAAGCTGGTGACGTCAGGCACGACAAAAGAAAAAGACCAAGGGATAAATAGCTAAATTTTTTTTGCCGTATGGATGGAGTAGGACAAGAACACTGACTTGATTTGTGATACTAGAGTCGCGGGGAAAGACGAAACATGACTGCACAGGCGTATCAGCGGGGCACAAGCTAGTGATGATGTGGAAGCGGAATGAAGCGTTTAAACACATATTGGTTTAACATTAAACATTCATCAACCGATACCTGCCATGAAAAGATGGATTATTGTATAAACTTGACATCCTTTTTAGGATGCAATGTTTCGTTATTTGAAGCGCAACCCTAGCTCACGCCAGGGGAAAGTCAGTCAGTCAGTCACAAGAGAGAATGAGAAAGTGGAATCACAATTGGGAGACAACCACACAGGTGAAGAATTGGGAGACAACCACACAGGGGGAGAATTGGGAGAGAGCTAAACGTGTCGATAGTTGGTAGAGAACTGAACAAGCTGAACCTTTTAAAATAAATAAATACGAGGAGCTCTTGTTTAAAAAAAAAGGGGGGGGGGGGAATTGTGGACAAAACAAGTAAAGCTTATGAAGAGAACTAAGCAAGTAAACCTCATAGAGAGAACTAAACAAATGCAGTTTGGAAGAGAATTAAATATATACATCTTCAAGAGATAACTAAATTGGCGAAGCTTTGGGAAAGAAATCATACAAGCGTAGCTTTGAGAGAGGATATGCAAGCGAAGCTAAGAAAGAACTTAAGAAATCCACATTAATGAGGAGGTGAACACATTGTAACATGATAAGCCGCACATAAGAAAAATTTCGTAACAGGATTATTGTATAAACTTGACATCCTTTTTAGGATGCAATGTTTCGTTATTTGAAGCGCAACCCTAGCTCACGCCAGGGGCCGCAATATAGCATGGCCATAAATATAGCCTAGTGGCTAAACGCGGTTTCTGTGACCTCTCCACGGTGATCCTCATCCACATGGTGACACATTGTGTCATGGGGGTTTATCGCTCGTGTGATGTCCAGGTGGAGTAGAAAGTCAGTCAGTCAGTCACAAGAGAGAATGAGAAAGTGGAATCACAATTGGGAGACAACTACACAGGTGAAGAATTGTGAGACAACCACACAGGTGAAGAATTGGGAGACAACCACACAGCGGGAGAATTGGGAGACAACCACACAGGGGGAGAATCGGGAAACAACCACGCAGGTGGAGAATCAGAACACAACCACACAATGGGAGAATTGGGAAACAACCACACAGCTGCAGAATTGGGAGACAAACACACAGGGGGAGAATTGGAAGACAACCACACAGGTGGAAAATTGGGAGACAACCACACAGGGAAAGAATTGGGAGACAACCACACATGTGAAGTATTGGGAGACAACCACACAGGTGGAGAATTGTGAGACAGCCACACAGGTCGAGAATTGGGAGACCACACAGGTGGAGAATTGGGAGACAACCACACAGGGGGAGAATTGGGAGACAACCACACAGGGGGAGAATTGGGAGACAACCACACAGGTGAAGAATTGGGAGACAACCACACAGGGGGAGAATTGGGAGAGAGCTAAACGTGTCGATAGTTGGTAGAGAACTGAACAAGCTGAACCTTTTAAAATAAATAAATACGAGGAGCTCTTGTTTAAAAAAAAGGGGGGGGGGGGGGGAAATTGTGGACAAAACAAGTAAAGCTTATGAAGAGAACTAAGCAAGTAAACCTCATAGAGAGAACTAAACAAATGCAGTTTGGAAGAGAATTATATATACATCTTCAAGAGATAACTAAATTGGCGAAGCTTTGGGAAAGAAATCATACAAGCGTAGCTTTGAGAGAGGATATGCAAGCGAAGCTAAGAAAGAACTTAAGAAATTCACATTAATGAGGAGGTGAACACATTGTAACTTGATAAGCCGCACATAAGAAAAATTTCGTAACAGTATAACTAAAATTTTCTAGCCCTTGAAAAAAAAAAAGGAGTCTAAATCGTATTGAAGACTACTAAAACTCTCGAATACAAACTCTCAAGATCAAGGTTAAGAAGACGAGAAATACTAAATGATGTGAACGTCATTGAAGATTGACTGGTAAGCAACATTTTGTCGTAGAAACCTGAAAACAGAGAGTCTAGCACACCATGCCACATCCAGTATGAAAACGGAGAGAGAGGCAGTTACAGCAGCTTTCCAAATGTCTTAAGAACGCACAGCCTAACATGATGTGACCGTGATAGACTCACAAGATCATGCTTCGGCAAATCAAAACTGGTGGCCGGCGCACAGAGCAGCTTACATGTTAAGACTTTTATCAAAAGGATTTCATGGATCTTCTGCACAAATATTCAAGTGTGCGAGGTAACAAGAAGGCTGGTAAATCGTCTGCTATCACTGATCTGGGCAATGAGTTTGTATGTGTTAAAACATGTGCAGACGACTCAAAGGAAACAAATGGACAGTGCACAACGACAGATAGGGAATCCATACACTACAAGACTAATTCAACGATGTGTGTGTAGAGGCTCTTGAAGATATTGAAATCTAAAGGGAAAACAGGGGAGAATTTTTAATCAGGTTGCAAAAAGTACTGTTACCATGACAGCTCTTTGCTGGTTACTGAAAATGGGGACAAAGCACTTATGGGAATGTGCCGAGTGCAGTGATGTCAATTCTTCATTGATTGATTGATTCATTTATTGTCCTGGAAACTGAAATATTTTAGCCACAGCAGAGCAGAAGGAATACTAATAGAAAGAATAGTAGCAGAAAAAATAGTAACAGAAAGAACAGTAACATAAAGTATAGTAGCTGCAAGAATAGAAACAAAAAGAATAGTAGAAAAAAGGCAGTGTACCAAAAAATAGGGACCAAACAGTACGAAGATAGGCAGGTGATGTAAGTGACACCTTGTGTAGGAATGTGGTCGAGGCGGGAAAGCTGGCGAGGGTCCGAGTTCCTTTCAGGTAAAACGCGATGAGAGCAACGTTATGCAAGGGATTTCCTACATAACGACGATAGTTTCTCCCATTAAGCCCCTACCCCCCCCCCCCCCCCCCCCCCCCCCCCCCCCCCCCCCCCCTCCCCCCCACCCCCCCCCCCCCCCCCCCAAAAGAGTATTGAAATGTTATGTCGGGCCTGTTCTGCTGTATTATTCAATCCTTTAATATTCATGGACAAATAAGGAACATAGAGATGTGGTTTCTGAAACCAGAGCTGCACATGCTTTCTTGCATGTTGTATCCCACCAGGACAACACACAAGCGATAAAAACCCTGTGACACAAAGTGTCACCATGCGGATAAGAATCACCCCTGGAGAGGTCTCAGAAACTCCTTTCAGCATCATTTGTAAACCAGCTATATTCAGGGCCCTCGGCAAACGCCAGGGTGGCACTTCAAATAATGAAAAAGTGCAACGCACAAGGGGACGACGAGAATTTGAGTAGTAATGCTGCATATATATGGTGAACAGACTTAATACTGTATCCAGTCATCCATTTGTGGGATGCAGTTTTGTTTCGTTATTCTGAAGCCCCACCCTGGTACTTGCCAGGGCCCGCAAAACAGACTGGCCATTAATATTGTCTTATGGCTGAACGCGGTTTCGGGGACCTCTCCACAGGTTATTCTCATCCACATGGTGTAACTTTGTGTCATCGGGTGCTTATCTTTTGTGTGATGTCTTAGTGGGGTGAAATGTACTACTAATACTAACGAATAGACAGGTTAACATCGTCAGCCTGAAAAAGGCAAATGTATGTGAATGTGTGTGTACATATATATATATATATATACATATATATATATATATATATATATATATATATATATATATATATACACACATATATAACCAATGTTCTTAGATCAAGAGATGAGAAGAAAGACATCGCAGAATATCGTGATGTCTGGACAGATCAACAGTGGAAGAGACAGAGACATGCCAAGAGAAACCTTTGCTTGTTGTCCTCAAGCGTTGGCATGTAGGTATGTCCTCAGTGTAATTGATCTAGAATACTAAGGACCGTGACCTATGGAAAGACATAAGCAACCCTCGACGCCTGGCAGACACATAATGTTGAGATTAACACGATGACGAAAGATAAGAAAGCTTAGTGTCCTTCGAAGTCAGAGTGCATCTGCCTGAGAGGCAAGGAGCCAACAGTCTGCACACAAATGTTTCAGATCTGAAAAACGGATGCATACGCAACACTAATGTTCTGGAACAGGACTACAGTCCAGACATGGACGAACAACCAGAACTTTCCAACAAAGTTTACAGCTGGTGAACGCAAAGAAGAAGAAGAAGAAAGCTTAGTGAGAGTAAACTGAAAAGCTAGGCTCCATCGAGTGATACAAGATAAAAGAATCACAAAACATACCTAGGTGCTGATTTCAGAAGAGAAGTATTTTTCACTGTGGTAAGTTTGTAGTTTATTTTGGCTGAACAAGAACCAGTGTTTATAAGCAATGAATACGTGACGGAAATGTCAAAAGACACGTGAACAGGCCCTTTTGAGTCAACTTCAGCCAACCACAAATCCACACTGCACATTTGGGTTAAGTCAGCAAGTCATTAAGCAGCAAGACGTGGCAGAATACAGAAATAAATCTTAAAATGATCCACACAAAAAAAAAAAAACATAGGCGCCGGATTCTGTCGGTTCAGGCCTTTCACCCCCCCCCCCACCCTCATTTAGGGGCTGATATTACTGACTTGCTGGGAACTCGAATATTACCCTTACGGCTGAACTGGGTTTCAGAGACTTGACCTGGGTGATTCTCAACTTGAGTAAGGATGCATTGTACTTTGCGTCGCGAGTTGTTATTCGCACAGTGTGGGGATTCGAATTTCACTCACTTGCTCAAGAGATCTCAGAAATACCCGACTAGATTTAGCAATGCTAGAATCGAATCAAGAAATGAGTGAGAGATACGCCATCACTATATATGTTAGATACAGCGATAATGAAAAGATAAGAAGTAGAGGAAACAGTTGCAAATATTCAGTGAACTAGTACAACAGACATCAAAAGATTACCATTAGCAAAAAGACAGCGATGAAGAAAATGGATTGCAGAGGATATTTTAGATCTAATGGACATTTGAAGAAAAGTAAACACAATCAAGCTGAATATAAAAAATACACAGATAAACAGCCTATAAATGTAAAGCATCGAAAGAAGCCTGGTTAAATAGTTCAGGCAAAGCAATTGAGTAAAAACACACATGGCATGTACAAAAGGATACAAAAACTATCAGGTATTAGAAAAGTGTTCGAAAACGACAGAAGATGAGATTTTAATGGACAAAGAAATGTAAAAAATGAAAAAGTGATTAAGTCTTTAAAAGCAATATGATGATATCAGCAGAATATAATATATATATATAAAAGACAAAGATCGTCAACATAAAGGACATTCATTTTGAAAGCAGAAGATTCTTAACACCAAATGGACCCTTTTATTGACACTTTCGGGAATATCGGTAACACAGGGCTAGACCTCAATTTTATAAAACAAACTCAACGGGTGATGTGATCAACATCACGCCGACCACCTTTACTTTCCCATGACTTTACCTCGTGCATATTTTTTTTTCTAGGGGCGAATGTAGGCGCATGGGAATTCCTAGCAGATTTAGAGGATTATGATGGACAATGTTTACTAGTTAATGAGTTTAACGCACAGACTAAAGAACTGGTAAATCAGACATAAAACAGACGGGGAGTTGCACCTCGAACACAATTTTAGCTGGGTGCGAATAAAGGCGCATGGGATTTCCTAGCAAAACAGATTCTATGTAACATTTTAGCACTATATTTCTAACATTGAAAACGACTTATGCATATGTTTTTTTTTCTCCTGAAATTCTGCTTTAACTTGACCTATTCTACATTTAATAACTGTCCCACATTTTCTATCTGAGGATATGATTGTTCCCAAATATTTTAATTTCTTGCGTTTGTTAAGTCTTTTACCTTTAACTGAAATATTACAATATGGTATTATCTTGGTTACAAGTCGTTTGCTTGTGGGCTGCAGTTTGTGTGTGTGGGAATTTCTCTTTTGCAGGGGACCATAAATATGGTCTAACGGCTCAATGGGGTTTCCGGGACCTCTCCATGGGTGATCCTCATCCGCATAGTGGCTCTTTGTGTCACCAGGTGTTTATCGCTTGTGTGATGTCCTGAATGGGTACAACTTACCTTACCTAATCTTCCTCTTTGATACTTCCGTTTTCCTAATATTCAAGGACAGTCCTCTATTAGCACTTCTAATCGCCACAACATCCAGATTTTATTAGTTATTAGATAGAGTAATTAATACATTTTGAGGATACAATTTGATTATGATGCATTGATCCTGAAGCTCAAAGAATTAGAGATGTTAAATGTAGAATAGACCAGGCAACAGCGGCATTTTACACCAGGAAGTGTATTATGCCTGTGGTTTCTAGTTGGCGGATCTGTGGAACACATTTACGGTGTTCGTTATATCATTTTCAAACACACACACACACACACACACACACACACACACACACACACACACACACACACAGAAATACACCACTCATCCTGATGTTTTTTTTTTGTGATTCTTAAATATTATTTATCTTCTACTTCTTCTCTTTCACGGTGTACTTCCGTAAAGTGTCATGGGGTGATGTAACGTTCGTTGATGAGCTCTGTCAAGTGCACTGTTGATGTTTATTTCTGTAAGGCTGTTCTTAATGCCATCACAGTTTCCGAGGTATTTCGCTCGCTCTATACCCGTTGTAACGTTTGAGTGTCCCTCGCTGTTGTAGATAGTACCAGGACATTCTTTTTAGATGTCTAAACCACTTCATTTATTGTTCTTTGATGACCTGTAAG
>CAJHNH020000106.1:344602-352151 GCA_905116865.2 Candidula unifasciata
ACTTGAATACTTTTCAAGTGTATATAAATGAAGTAATGTTTTTTCATAAGCAGGTGCCGTACAGGGCAACCTGGGCTGTCATATTATTCTATCTGACGCGATCAGAAGAATCACGGATCAGTTCAATGGTTTTGTTTGGCCTCCCCCGTTTGGCCAGACCATCCAGGTGTTTACCATTTTGTCTTCTTCTTGCTTTTCTTTCCATCAATCTTGCTAGTTATTATCAAGTTCTCTAGTCCTTCTTATAATATTTCCCCAAAAATATATACGTAGACATATATTTATGTAGACGTATATACATTTTATACATCACAGTGTATATATTACATACAGTATATGCGTATATAACGTCTACACTTTATAGGTATTAACATTATAATAAGTTTATACAGGAAGCCTATTCACAGAGGATAGCAGATTCGATAGACAGATAGAAGCCAGAGTACAGAAGGCAGATACTGTCACCTATCAGTTAGCCCCACTGCTTAGACACCTACATGTCTCCCTTATAGCAAAAGGGCAGAGAGAGAGAGAGAGAGAGAGAGAGAGAGAGAGAGAGAGAGAGAGAGAGAGAGAGAGAGAGAGAGAGAGATAGTCGGAATAAGATCATGTCTTGATTATATTGGCAGATAAAGAATGAAATGTTTCAGCTATCTAATGAGTATGCAGCCAAACCAAACTGTATACAATACTGTTTACAGTAGAACATCTGTTGGGAAGGCGAGAGAAAGACCAAGAAAGAGATGCATAAATGGTGTAGATAAAACCTGCAAAAAGATGAACAAATCAACCACTCAAGCCACCTGAGAAGTCCCGCCGCACCCTCCCTCCCCCCCCCCCCCCAAATTTTTTTTTTACAGAAAACCACGACACTGGGCTACGACTTGGTATCAGTAAGACAAAGTACAGAAGGATGCCACTGTATACGAATTGTATACCTCTACGTAAATATTTTTTCTACCCACTGTCGCTCTCTCTCCATCTCTTTCTCTTTCTCCCCTCTCTATCCCACTCTCTCCCCTCTCTATCCCACTCTCTCCCCTCTCTCTCTGTCTCTCTCTCCGCCTCTCTCTCCTAATCTCTCTTTCCTTCTCCCCCCCCCTCTCCACGCTCTCCCCCTCTCTCTCCCCTCTCTCCCATCTCTCTCTTACTTCCCTGTCTTTCTCCACATCCCCCTTTCTCTCTCTATCTCTCCCCCTCTCTCTCCCCTCTCTCTCCCCCTCTCTCCCCCTTTCTCTCCCACTCTCTCCCACTCTCTCTCCCCCCTCAATCTTCCTCTTTCCCCCTCTCTCCCCCTCTCTCTCCCCTGTATGGTACCTTATCTAAATAGACCAGGCCCAGAGGTTCCTCTAGATATCCAGCAATTAGAAATGGAACTGGTTAACAACTTTGAGAAATCATCTAAAGAGGAAATTAGAAAAGCTATCAATCTTCTCAACGAAGGAAAGGCGGGAAGTCCTGAGCAAAATTCAATAGGGTCAACATAAACACATGAAGTGAATTGCAACATATAACATTCAATAAAGTTTTGGAGACCGAAGAAATACCAGCAGACTGGAGAGAAAGATATCTTGTGAAACTGCCCAAAAAGGTCTTCTACAGGGGTGTGAAAACTATAAAGGAATTATGTTTCTGTGAGTTCCTGGAAAAAATATTATGTAAAATTATTTTGGAAAGATTTAAAGATGCTATTTATAGAACGCTAAGAGATGAACAGGCCGGGTTTCGGCCAGACAGATCCTGTACTGACCAGACAACGTCATTACTTATAATAATAGAGCAAAGCATTGAACTGACCACGTTACATTGGATTTATATATATATATATATATATATATATATATATATATATATATATATATATATATATATATATATATAAATCAATGTTTGTGAGTTTGTTTATGAGCTATAGACTCTGAAACTACTGAACCGATTTAGCTGAAATTGTCAGGATAGGTTTCTTTTGATACCGGATGTTTACCCATCATAGTTTGAAATTTTACCTGTCACTGTTAGAGATAGGAGACCACATTTGTTGGGAAAATCTTAGAAACTAATATTTCAGATTTTAGTGAAATTTAATTATAGCCACTTTAGTAAATGCACATGTGCGATCGCCTTTCACAGTGCATGCGCAGTAGACACGGGATGCTTTATTTTTGTGAGTTTACTCCTATTGTACGTGGCTAGCCCACAAGACTACCAGGAAAGACTGGTGACTATCGGGAAAGACCCTGTGACACCTATGGAAAGACTGGCCCCCCGGTATCGCCGGGGGGATAAACTGACATCTGGAGACAGATGTCGACTGTGGACCGGGTTGATCACCCCTAACACAGTATAATACCTCCGATTTCGTACAACCACATAGAAATATGCCCCCAGGGCCCTCCGAAAGGGGGTGGGGGAATGAAGGGCCCAATCAAATTGATACTCTCGGTGACGACTATGCTAGCCCCCGGACTCAGATACTCGCCCAACGTCCGGGCTGGCTTTGTACATGTGGAAAGAGCTTCACGGGGTTGCATGGTCTGAGAACGCATGCCGGAAGAATGAAATGCGAGGGTGCTCCACGCAGTAAACGCCGTCGCAAAACTACTACTCCTGTGGTAGTTTCTGAGTCGTCAGGGAACGACGGGCAGGGTGAAAACCACTCCCCCGGAGAGGTCCATCACGTCGACTGCGGAGGAGCACTTTGATGATTTCTGAGGAAGTGCGTTTAAAGATCAGGTTTCCACCTGCGAGCGATAAGGTGGTGTGGTGTAAGTTGGAGGCTACATTATGTGAGGTACTTAAGCAAGATCTAAACAAGAAGTCGTTAGGCGACAAGCTTACGAAATTTGGTGATGTTATATATGAACACTGCTCCCGCGAGTTCGGGACAGTGCAGAAGGCACAGCCGGGTGCCAAGCAGAATACTAGCAGGAGGCAGAGGGACATTCCGAAGTGACGGGCAGATAAGAATGCCCTCAGAAAACGGTTCAAAGCCGCTACGGACAGCGAACGGGAGGGGCTGTACGAAGTTTGGTTGCATTTAAAGAACAAACACAGTGCCCTCTGTCGCGCTGAGCGTTTCTGTAACAACAGACGGAGAACCAAAAGGGAGCGAGAGAAATTCTTTAGGGACCCGTATCAGTTTGCTCGAGGTCTATTCGAGCAACCGAAGTCTGGGACTCTGGTTGTCAGTCAGGAAGAACTTGAGTTACATCTACGCAAGATGTACTCTGACAAAAAGAGGAGAGAGCCTCTCGATGACAATCCAGAGATCCTTAGCGGCCTCAAACAGCCTTCGGTGCCGAAGGTACCATTTAAAATGGTACCTCCTCTTTGGTCTGAGGTTGAGGAAGTTGTTAAAAAGGCAAGCGGCAAGTCTGCCCCAGGTCCGAACGATGTTCCTTACGTTTTTTACAAGCGCTGCCCGAAAATCCTAAAAATGCTTCACGTCTTGTTGAGACAAGCGTGGATCCGTAATCACATATGTCCTGAGTGGCAAAAGGCAAATGGGGTCTACATTCCCAAAGAGCAGGACTCGAAGAGTCTTTCCCAATTCAGGCCCATCTCGCTGTTGAATGTCGAGGGTAAGATATTCTTCTCGGTCATGGCTCACCGGCTCACGCAGTATCTGATGGCTAACAAGTACATCGATACGAGTGTTCAAAAGGGTGGTATTCCAGGCGTTCCTGAGTGCCTTAAACACGCGACCATGATTTAAGAGGCTATTCAGAGAGCCAAGCACGTAATATGGTTGGAATTAGCCAACGCCTACGGGGCAGTCCCCCATAGGCTACTGTGGCGAGCCCTTCGCATGTTTCACGTACCGGCACACATCAATCAAATGATCGAGCAATATTTCTCTAAGTTCGCTTTGCGCTTCTCTACCTCGACGTATACCACGAGGTGGACTGAGTTGCAGATTGGGATAGCTATGGGGTGTACGATCTCACCAATACTGTTTGTCATGGCCATGCAGATCATGTTGGACGGGGCGGCCGGCTACGGGCTGGGCCTTCAAATAGGGGATCTCTGGATGCCACCATTACGTGCCTTAATGGATGACACGACTATTATAACGGGAAGCGAGGAGTCTGCCCGCACGATCCTGGAAAGATTGGATGCGGTGGTCCAATGGAGCGGTATGCAGTTCAAACCGCAGAAGTCGAGGAGTCTGTCTATCCTTAAGGGTCGGGTGGTGGCAACCAGTTTTACGGTGGCGAGGAACAAGATCCCTACGCTTCTGGATGAACCGGTGAAGAGCCTCGGTCACGTTTACGACTCAAATTTATCTGATAGAGCGGAGGTCCGGCGAATACACGAGTCACTGGCTACAGGCTTGCTCGCGATCGAGCGTTGCAGGCTGATCGGGAAATTCAAGGTATGGTGTCTCCAATTCATGTTGATTCCAAAGCTCCTATGGCCACTGCTAGTCTACGAGGTGACGATGACTGCAGTGGAAACCATGGAGAGGAAACTCAACACAGCCTTGAGAAAGTGGATTGTGCACCGCCTTGTCTGACCGACGTGGCTCTGTATTGCAAGCAGGCTAAGCTGGTACTCCCGTTCAAATCAATAACTGAAGAGTTCAAAGTTGGCAAAGTAAGACTCGCCATGCTCTTGCGCGAATCTTCAGACCCAAATGTCATCGCTGTCCAGCCCGCTCTAAAGACTGGCCAGAAGTGGAGGGTCCTCGATGCGATAGAATCTGCAAAGAATGCACTAAAATTGAAGGAGATAATGGGATACACTCAAACCGACCGTCGAGGCCTAGGGCACGGGAAGGTCAATTGGTGGTCAAAGGCCTCAGCCAAAGAACGCCGAGACATGGTAATACAAATAGTGAGAGACAACGAAAACGAGGTTCGGGTTCAGAAAGCAGCACATCAGTTGCAGCAGAGCCATTGGGTCAGCCTGGAGAGCGCATTGCCAAGAATACTCACATGGGGTGAGATCTGGCGGATGACCCCGCTGCGACTGAGCTTTATCGTTCGTTCGGCGTACGATGTATTACCGTCCGGTGTTAATATGGTTAAATGGTCTGCGACTAACGATCCGACGTGCCCGTTGTGTAAAGCGAAGCAAACTCTTGAACACGTCCTGTCCGCGTGCAGGAAAGCCCTACGCAGACAAACATGCAGACACATACATACAGCCACATAGACACACACGCAGTCAAACACACACACACACACACACAAATACAGACAAACAGGCAGACAAACACATACTGACACCCACAGAGACAAACACGCAGAAATGCATAATCATACAAACACATAGAAATACACACGCAGACACATATTTTCAGCACGCACAGACATATACTTTGACATGCAGACACATACAGACAACAAAGGGGCACACACAACACACACAGAGAAACGCACATAGACATGCACATACAGACAGATACATGCTGACACACACACATGCAGACAGACATACAGACACCCACAAACAGAGATACATACATACAGCCTCATAGACACACCCGCAGACAAAACACATAAACATACACAGGCAAACATGAAGACAAACACATACGGGGACACACACAGACACAAACGAAGATATACACACAGTCACATCAAATATGCAGAAAAACACCGAGACACACACACATGCAGACAAACACAGAGACACACACAGATTCATATTCACAGCTACATGTATCCAATCGCACACACACACATGCAGACACACATACACAGCAAAGAGGCACACTTAAACACACAGAAACCAGTTCACACTGAAACATACACGTGGGCATACGCGCGAACACACACACATTCGCACATACACAAGGACACAGACGCATACATTCGCAGACACACACCCAGATACACAAGCAGACAAACAACATACTCAGAGTCATATGTATACAAACACGCCTACACATACATACATATCAAGCACACGTGCGCGCGCAAACATACATATCATACACACCTTGTTTAATAATAAATTGATAATGCAATATGGGTTACAATACATTCAAGGTGGCATATAATCGCTTGTAAGTATGAATTAAAAAAGTTTACAGTTAAATGAATAGGGACTTTTAGAATTTTTCAGGTCTTGTGGAAGTTGGTTCCACAAATGAGCAGCGGAGTACGCTAAACTTGATTTATAAAATCTATTCTAGGTTTAGGTAAATGTAATAAATTTATTTGCTTGCTATTTATAGGATTTGATTTAATTAATCGGAAAAGGTAGTTTGGAGTATTTTGAGATAAAATTTTATGAATAAATTTAGCCTTGTTAAAAATTAAACGTTTGCTAAGTGCCACTAGTCTTAGACGGTTATAGAGATTATTTTTTACGATATGTTTATTATCTGAAACCAGGCGTAAAGCACGATTTTGAAGAGAACTTAGTCTTTTAACATTGGATTTGGCGCAACCAACCAAAACTGTGGAACAATAGTCGACATGTGTTTGGATGTAAGACACGTAAAATACTTTTCTTGCATCTTCGTCTAGAAAGTGCTGAATTTTTGCAAGCTGATAAACTTTTTGTGCTATTTTCTTAGCTATCACAGAAACATGAGAATTCCAGGTTAAATGGTTGTGATTTGTTAGGCCTAAAGTTTTGTGTTCCGTTACATCAACAATAGGTAATTTATCAATGTAGAGTTCGAGTGTCGGCTTGTGCAGTACTAATGTTTGCACTTTTGTCTGGTTGTTATAAGCATAGACTTCGTTTTATTTATGTTAATTTACATGCGATTGCTGTTGCTCCATTTACAAAGAATGTGTACTTCTTTCTGTAAAGATCTTTCTAACTCATTACGATTCTCATTACTAGTATATATTGTACAGTCATCAGCAAATAAATCGCATGTTATACTAAGATGTAATGGAAGGTCGTTAATATACGTGGAAAATAGTAGTGGACATAGAATCGACCCCTGTGGCACGCCTATATTTAAATGAGTGGATTCTAACAGGCGGTTGTTGAAGGATACTACTTGCTGTCTATCAGATAAAAATGACCGCATTATTTCGACTAAATTATCGTTAGTTTTTAATATTTTTAATTTAATAGAGAACCAGGAATACTAGATAGGATACATAGAATTTTAGTAATAAATAGATATGATAGAATAGATAGATTAAGAATTTAGATAGGTAAGATAGAGGTGATAAAAGGTAGAATAGTAGATAGGTAGAAGTAGGTAATAAATAAGGTTAGTATAGGTATATGATAGTTAGTATGATAATGGTAAGATAGATTAAGTATAGAGATAGATAATAAGAATAAGATAGGATTAGTATAGATTAGGATAGTATAAGATTAGATAGATAGAATAGAATAGAATTTTTAGATTTAAGATTGATAGAAAGAAATTAGAATTTTTAGATAGATAGATGAAATTTAGATAGATAGATTTGATAGATAGATTAGATTAGATAGATTTTAATATAGAATAAGATAGATTTTAAGATAGATTAATGATGAATATAGATAGTTAGATAAAAATTAGTAGATAAGATAG
Source organism: Candidula unifasciata (assembly GCA_905116865.2). Taxonomy (NCBI): domain Eukaryota; kingdom Metazoa; phylum Mollusca; class Gastropoda; order Stylommatophora; family Geomitridae; genus Candidula; species Candidula unifasciata. The sequence continues at coordinate 352,098 of CAJHNH020000106.1, forward strand.
ATGATAGTTTAATAATAGATAATGATAGATAATAGAAAATAAAAAGGGCTGATA
>CAJHNH020000107.1:0-112500 GCA_905116865.2 Candidula unifasciata
TTTTTTTTCCCCAATTTTTCCCTTTTTTTATTCACCCTCCCCCCCTTTTTTTTCCATCAGGTACCGTTTTCTCTTTTATACAGCTTCTACATTTTTTTCCCTTCCAATTTTTTTTGGTCACAAAACAGCTTTCCCGATGGGGAACCTGAGTGCTGGGTTTCATTGCAACTCCGCAAAATTTAATTTTATGCGACTTCCCCGGCACTGAAAACCCACATTTTTTTTAAAAACATGAAAAACCCTCAAAAGCAAAATCAAAAAATTAATTTTTCAGGTGTGCATGCCTCCCCACCCCCCCCCCACCCACCCCCCATGCACTCCGATTGTATACACAGTATAACATTGCATAATTTGTGTAGCTATTTCATGTAACACAGTTATACATGTACATTCAGAGTGCCAGTTTTTTTTTCTTCCAAGTAAGGACGTTTCAAGCTTCTCAAAGTTTAGCTTCTATTGTAAGCTTGTATACAAGAATCAGCATACAACTGTTATCACGTCGTCCCCATAGGAAATGCAATTTTTCGTTATTTGAAGCGCCACCATTGCTTCTGCGGGGGCCTCATTAGCCGGCCCCATTGGGCCAAACGCAGAAAGGGGTTTGGGACCTTTTCACAGGTTCCTAAACCCGCAGGGTGGTACTTTGTCCACCGGGGTTAATGTGTGGGAGTCCTAGTGGGGGAAAAGTAGAGGGAGAGGGGAGAAAGAAAGAGGGGAGGAAGAGAGAGAGAGAAAGAGAGAGGAGAGAGAGAAAAGAGAGAGAGAGAGAGAGTGAGAGGGAGAGGTATTTTTGATATTTGGATTGCTTTTGTGGTGTCGTATAAAAAATTTGTTCTTTGGTCTTTTTGATGATCATCTTCTCGACATGGGCCCAGACCACAATCTGTTTCTCCTGAGTATGATCCAAGTGTTTTGGGGAAATAACCTTTCAAACTGTTTTGGTTTATCTAAGCAATGGTGCCGCATGGGTTTTCCTGTTCGCACTACAGTTTTACACCCAACGATGCGCATTTAATCAAAATTTTTTCTCTCGTGTCCATAGATGGCCCATTCATGATAGTCGCACTGCTATCCAGAGCGTCTTCTTTCTCATTGCCTTACACACTAGCATGACCTGTTACAAAGAGGAATGTGGTTTTGCAAAACGTTGCAAGCTGTATCATATGGAGCCACTGTTTCCGTATATACATTGAATAATGAGGTGACACAGCTTAACACCCGTACCCGGGTGTTTTTTGTTAATGACGCAGCATATGAGTTGTCTGTGCTGTAAGGAAAAAATATTCCATGTCCCTTTAAAAATCGTTGTTTAGCTTCTTTTTACCCTAGGCATTTCATGTCTGCACTAATAATTTATGGAAATATCTATAATAATATGTTTAAAAAATATCTATGACGTGCCTGTTGTCACTAGGCAAGTCACCATGATTTCTGTCGACTGGCAAAGACAGTCTTCTTCTTTTTTTTTTTTTTTATTAAGTTTTAAATCAATTTTATTGAGTGTTAAAGTGGGTCTGTATACAATGCTGCGTGGTTTCTATATTGTGCGTATTTAATATACAGGCGTCTGCGGTGTGCGTATTTATGTCAGTGTTCTATACATATGTTGCCGTGTGTGAGTATTGGTGATGCAAGTGTGTGCGTAAATAATATATACATTTTACATGGACATTAGGTATTAGTAGGAGGTAGTTGAGATCCCGGACAGTTAGGTGTAAGGGGTAGCAAGGGAGATCGTGAGGAAAAGGGTAGGAGAAGACTGAGAGAGAGGTTAAGAAAGTGTGTGAGAGTAGAGTAAGTAAGTATTAATGAAGTGTGTTAAAGCATAATATTTTATATATATTGTGCAAACAATATATGCATTATTACATGGCATTACGAATACTTTTTGAGGATTGAATTCCAGATAGTTAGGTTTAAGGGATGGCAATGGGGGGGGGGAGGGGGGGGGGACATGAGAATTCTAGATAGTTAGGTTTAAGGGATGGCAAGGGGGGAAGCATGAGGGGAGGGGTAATAGAAGTGGCGTGGGGAACGTAGAGGGGCCGAGAGAGAGAAAGAGAGAGAGAAGGAGAGAGAGAGAAAGAGAGAGAGAAAGAGAGAGAGAGAGAGAGAGAGAGAGAGAGAGAGAGAGGTAAAGGAGGTGAGAGTGAGTAGGAACTCAAGGAGCATGTTAAGCATAATATTTTTATACCTACTGTACAAGCATCAATAACACAACATGTATTTACATTACAGTCCACTTCCGACTCAACCCACGCAATGCGCAAGGCCAAGAGTCATTTCTATTGTATCCCGCATCTGTTTAAGGGCATTAAGTGTCTTAATTTCCATACATTATATCATAATAATAACGAACACATTAAATTTTAAATGGGGGGGGGGGGGGGTTCTTTGAAGAGAAAGGGTAGGGGTGGGGGAGTTGTTTCTAATCGGGATCAAATATTCTCATTACAATGTAATGGAACCTTTCTGCTAGGTTCTTAGCTGAACATTTTTGCCTATCGAAAACTACATTGCATCCGTTGAACCATACTAGTACACGGTATTCTGCAAGTGCAGACAGTATTTTCATTTCATCTGGTTTAGTCAATGGTGGCAACGTGTTTAAAAAGACAGCTCTGTACATATTTACTGGTGTATTGATGTATTGTTTCGTGGCCGTGACTAAGACTCTAAGTGTCTGTTGTATCTCTGGGCATGTGTAAAAAAATATGTTGTTCTGTTTCTTGTTCATTTGTGTTACATAGTTTACATGGGATTTTCTTTTTTAATCTTTTTGCTGTTACTTCTGTTGATGGGGTGATACCAAAAATTAATCTGTAAGTGATCTCTTTCCCTACCGGTTTTATATATGGTCTGTGTATGTTCCTAAAGGAATTAAAATGATTAGTTCTGGGGAAAGTTAATCCTTTTTTAATTCTAAAGTGTAGGGGTGGTGCCTGTTGGGTTATTAGTTTTGTGTAAATTTGTTTTGTCGTTTGTTGGATGAGGAGTTCGTTTCCTTTTAGGATTGTAAGGCAGTTTTTAAAAAATGGGGGAAGGGGTCCAAAAAAGTGTGGTGAGTTGTTATCTAATCTCCTAAACTTTGTTAATCTAATGGCTACATAATATATCGCTAAGGTATATGTTTCTGGGCTAGTGATTATCTGTCCTAAATATTTAAGTCTAATGGATTTAATTTTTGTGCTAATGTCGTGTATTCCTACTCCTCCTTTTAATTTATCTTGGATTAGGGTTTTTTGTTGGATTGCATGAATTGTTCTGCCAAATAAGAAGGACCTTATTAGTTTATTTATTTCTTTGATTACTTTTGGTGGGGGATCTATTATTGTAGCTATGTATATTAGTTGGGGTATTATATATGTGTTTATTATCCTACTTCTATCGAAAATAGTATTATTTCTGTATTTATGCATCTCTATCGTTTGGGTTATTTTAGTGATTAGGTTGTCCCATGTGGGTTTATATATTTTATTGGGGATATCTGGAAAGTTTATTCCGTATAATTTGAGGTTGTGGGTTTTAATGAGGTCTGGTGGGAAATCAGCTTTGTTTAACCATCTTCCTAGCCCCATAATATACGATTTATTTATATTTGTTTTTGCCCCACTTGCTTTCCCAAATTCTTCAAAAGTATCTAATATTTTTGTGATTGAAGTAAGTCTGGAGGGGAAGAAGGCAGAGACAGTCTTCTGAAACAAATGCTTCAGCATTGATATACGTAGAAAATGTACTGCTGTATTCATGGACAATAAGGAGGCATTATGAAAAACATGTACAAGTAGTAGAAATTTCGTTTCTTGTGAAAATGCAAAGAATATCATTGGCATGCAGTAAGTCAAACAGTCTTTCAGAAGCACACGAAAACGGTTAAGTTGAATTGAAAAAACCAGATACTGAGGGGGAAGAACATTTGTGTGTTTGTGTGTGTGTGTGGTGTGTGTGTGTGTGTGTGTGTGTGTGTGTGTGTGTGTGTGGAGAATCAATCTTGGAAATAGCTGCAACTAGTAATACATATATGAATCGAGGATGGTTTGAGGTTTGAACATCGGATCAACATCTTGGCACACGGGTAGTAACCTATACGTGCTCTATTCTACTTCTAACTCAATTCTGAGTCCAAAGTAGCTCAGTGCTGTGCACGGGCTCTGTAGCACCGGCTAGGATCCATAAATATTTTGGGTAGATTTTCAACTCCAAATTTTGCCCGACTAGCGCCGTTAGGCTACTCTTTTCGATTTGCAACTGCCAAGGGATTTTTTTACGTGCGCAAAAATACACACGGGCGTCCGATCGCACTACCCAGAGACCAGGGGAAATTACTAAAAGTCAGCCTTCACCCGGGCTTGAAGCCGGGACCTCTAGCATTCGAGGCGAACACCATACCTAGAGACCACGCAGCCCCCATCGGAAACGAGCATAAGACACAGAGATAAATACTTGTATGGCTTGTCCTCATTGCATGATTAGAAAAGGAAAGTAGACATAATCAGAGACTGTTCATCGATTCTAGACCAATAGCTGCACCACGATGATCATCACGCTTTTACTTCCCGAGATGTTTACATTATGGGCCAGGCTTTCTGAGAGTCAAGGTCAGTTAAGGGAAACCCAATTAAGATTTGAACTCAAAGCCTTTTTGTAAGCTAGCAAGCGTTTGGCCTCTATACTGATGCGGTTAGAGAGAGAGAGAGAGAGAGAGAGAGAGAGAGAGAGAGAGAGAGAGAGAGAGAGAGAGAGAGAGAGAGGGAGAGAACGAACGAACGAACACATTTTTTTTCAAAGGGTTACAAATTGGGCACGCAGGCCCGTCTGCCATTCGGCCCTTCTAAGCATTCATTTTTCAGAGTACCAATGCCTGTTATCTAAAATGCATGTTATGGATATAATAAAGAAATATACATCATAGAATAATGCATTCACACATCATGTGTACACAATCTTACACACTCACACACACATATATATACTCTCACATTCTCATGCATGCACACTCATATACAGACATACCTAATACATACATACATACATACATACATAAATGCATCTACATATATACACAAACAGAAAAACACACACATACATATATGGACATATATGCACACACACATTCCATACATACACACCTACACATGCATGCACATGCATGCATGCATACACACACATACAATCACATGTACAGACACCCACAACCCCATATTTAAACTCACATGTATACATACACACATACACACATACATACATACACACACATACATACACACATCAATACATACACCTACATCTTCACACATATACATGCATACTTGCATACATACCTAAATACACACACGTACACCCACATACTTATACATCTACAAATGCATACACACATCCACAAACATGCATACATACACACATACACACACCCACATACATTCCGACACACATTACATAGATACACACACACATGCATGCATACACACACATACAATCACCCATACAGATACTCACATACATACATACACTCATGCATTCATACATACATACTTGCCTACATTATGTACACACACACCCACAATCACACATACACTCATATACAATTACACATACTTACAACATATATACATAAATACACACACATATAAACTTTAATATACATTCATATATCCACATGCATGCATACACACACACCCACAATCACACAAACTCCCAGATAATACACACATATAGATACCTTTATAGATACATACACATACATAATACATACCCACATACTTACATACATGCATACTTGCATACATGCATAAATACACACACATCCACATACCTGCACAGCTACATATACCGACAAACATCCACATACATACATGAATACACATACACCCATATACTTCTACAGCTACATTTACATAGATACATTCTCATACATATACAGACATACATAATACATGTACCTACATACTTATATGCACACATACACACATCCAAATGTATACATACATACAGGACTACATATACATGCATACACACATCCATAAATACACTCACATACTTACACACGTACATACTTTCATACTTAACTAAATACACACACATGCATGCATACAAACCTAAAAATACATTCATATATCCACATTCACACACCCACCCACAATCACACCCAGATAATACATACATACACACACACACACTTTTATACAAACATACACATCCATAATACATACCCACATACATTTAAAAATACACACACACCAACATACCTACACAGCTACATATACCTACATACATCCACATACATACATACATAAATACACACACACATACACCCATATACTTACACAGCTACATTTGCATACATACATTCTTATACATTTACAGACATACATATCTACATGCACCTACATACATATATGCACACATAGAGAGAGAGGGTGGGGGGGGGGGGTAGGAATCGAACAAATAATTCAACAACGTAAAATAGGTTCTGGTATCTCAAAACCGAATATATGAATTTATAATAAGAGTGACCACGCCTTCCATTTAAGAGATGGGATTAAATGAAAACCACTCCAACTGCTCCCCTTTTATATAAAGCATGAAGTGCATATTAGCAGATGTGGCAGAAGTAAAGTAAGGAAGTAACCATGCACCAGCTGCCGTTAGAGGTAATATCAGGCATCCCTGTGCTTGGGAAGACATCAGATACCCTACAAGAACAACACATAGAGTAATTTTTAAACTACTTGCTGGGAAACGCAAAGAAATGTCATGAATTTTTGACGCGAACAGTGACATGCGACGAATCTTAGTGCCGTGAAGCAAAACAATAAGCATGCAAATTTAACCTTTAAGACCACCACACACAAATTAAACGCAAAATTTTTCTTAAGTCCTTTCGAAGGACGGAATCCGTCATCTCCGCCACCATATCTATCGTACGCACAAGACGGAATGCAGAGATGTTGAACTACACATGATGGTGCACTAGAACCAGGGCTCATAGAGGTCACGATCATCCTGGAAACATGTTCACACACGAGAGAACGTCCGGCGTAGATAGAATCGACGTTTTTTTCGAAGTTGAAGTGCATCTGCCTAAGAGGAATGGAATTAATAGACTGAACACAAATAAGCCAGATCTGCCAAACGGACGTGCACACAGTCCTAAAGTCCTGGAACAAGTAATATCGTGCGCAACTGGGCAAACAACCAGGACTTTTCGCCGGATTGTTATTGCTGATGAGAGCGAGGAAGAAAAAGAGAGTGATTACTCTGAAACATGTGTATCATGAAACACTACATGTATCATTTCCGCGACTTAATGCATTTCCTTGTGTATTTCCAATCTAATGCATCATTTGCATTATTTATTGATAGCTTTCCTTTGATTTATCAACATCAGAGCACAGATTTATTGAGGTTACTTTTAGCTGACGTCAATGGACAAGTCTCATAAATTTACACCTCCAATTTTTCACGTAGATGTAATGGAGCTGAATAAATCAGTATTTTCTTTGCCTTTATTTATTATCGTAGTGAACGATAACATTGACATTTTTTGCTGGCCTGTTTAATGATTTCCCCCTGATTAATTTCGCTTTATGTATAATCACCACTGTCATGTAACAGATGGATTTGATCATTATGAAAATGGCGGCGCAGATTCTAAAATGTAGGAGTAACATGCTAATATTAGTTAACACCGATGACGCACGGTTGTTTGCAGTTGTTGATCGAACAGATACGATATTAGTTCGTGAGATCCAAAGATACGAAGTCATATTCTGTTTAAAAACAAATCATCATTATGTAGTAGGTCCTTTGCAAAACGTTAGTCTCATCACGACCTGATGAAAGAAACTCGGTCTCTCGCCAACTGTCCCGTCTCAAGCACTTCAATATCCTAGGTGTCACTTTTGTTCTGTGCCCATCTTCTTGCTCATCGACCCCTGCCAATCTTTTGGCTACTTTTTTTATTACAATCTGCGGTAGCACTTGCTATGGCTAAAATATGTCAGTTTCCGAGGCAAGGTGCTGTTTACTCGCTAATTTTCCTTGATGTTCAGATCTTTCAAGATATCAGTATTTCTCAGTCAATATCTCTGCTGTTCTTCTTTCTTGGTATTCAGAGAACCATTCTACAGCATTTCAGCTCAAAAGCCTCTATGTTCTTCCTTAATAACTAGTAATAATTGTTATCTACTGGATTGAAAATTCCAGACACATTACAGACACAGAGAAGGGAGTGGGAAGGAAAGATGGAGTCAGAAAGTAAGCAGACATAGATGGAGGAAACAAAAAGAGACCTGGCGGGAAAAGAGAAGAGACAGACCTAGGGGGAATAGACAGAGACAGACTTAATGAGAGAGATGGGGGATGGTGAGATGTGTAAATTACAATTAAAAAAAAAATATCAAGGACTAGAAGAAACAAAAATTAGACAGTAATTCTAGGCAAATTTGCAAAGTGTAATCTAATTACGTAATTCAAAAGTAAACAGGCAAGATTTGTTTGAACGTGTTATAACGAGCAAAAACATGAAAAGCTGGTGACAACTGCAAACCCCACCGGTTTAGGTTTTAGACGGGACGACGGATGAACATCATGGCACTAGGGTAGTAACTCATAAGTGCTTCTTACTGGGGGAAAAGCAAGGAAAGATAAAAAGCTGAAAACATGGATGGCTTGGCCACGTAACATGGGCGGGACAAGAACTCCATCACCAGCTTTAACGGCATGTTAGATGATGATAATGAGCCCAAAGCGGATACCAGAAAATTCTGAGTGATGGAAACTAATGTGAATAATGGGAGACTAATGTGAATAATGATACCATCAGACAGAGTGTGGGAACGACAACTTGTGCTAGATTAATCAAGACACATTATATCAAATGGTTCGGCCATCTCGTTAGAATGCAGAAATATCAAATACCACCACAAACACTACATTTAAGAATATCAGCTACAACAACAAGAGGACCGCCACGAAAAAAATGGATCGACAACATTAAAGATACTTTACACCTTTACGGCATGACAATAGCCAGTGCCAACCAGCGTGCACTGGATCACAGATTATTCCTCCCCACAACGCCTAATGACAAAAGTGATTTATGATGATGATGATGGAAACCAGCGTTATTATCCTCTAGCCTAGTCCGTACGCTTCATAATGCCCGGGTGCCGGGTTCGATCCCAGCTGCTGGCCATGCACCTTGTGTTGGTTTCGACAGTGGTATCAGGGAGTCGACCGGCCAGAAAACAATGGCAAACTATTAGACGTTAATTTGCCTAGATAAACCACACAACTGCGAGGGATTGCTGGGGTTGGTTCTGCAACGTTCTGTAAAGGATACGCAACTAACCTAGTCCGTAGAGCGTCGATGCTGATAGCTCTGTCCGTGCTTCTTCCCGTTTGCATTGGTGCGTTACTTGCCAGCCTGGTCGGTTTTTTCATTATCTTTTACTCCTACGTGTCCAGGTATGTAAATCCAGATGACGGAAGTCAATTGCGAATGTATGAGTCTAAGATCATATGCTTCATGTGCCAGTGTCTTTTCTTCACTTTTAATGACACACGACGAAATGACCAGAGTAAGAGGGGAGGTACCATCGCTGTCTCCATTTTGATCTTATGAATAAATAGTAGTTTGGCTATCCCTTATCGCTGTTACTATACTCATGGATTAAACTACACCTCTGTGTGGTTTAAAAAAAAAGGTAAAGAAAGGACCCTTTTCCACGCCTCAGTAAAAATAAGAGAGGCGACAAAAGACATCCCTGTCGCACACCTTTTTTTTTTTATTTCAAATGTATCTGTTAGCTTTCCCTCATGAAGAACTCGACATTTCATGTCTTTATATGTTACCTTTACTAAGATTATAATTTTCTGTGGGATTTCATAGTAACCCATCAATTTTCAGAGAGATTCCCTATCAATGCTGTCAAATGCTTCTTCATAGTCTATAAATCCAATGTAAAGTGGTGAGTTTAGTTCATTGCTTAGCTTTATAATAATACGTAATGTGGCAATCTGGTCAGTACATGATCTGTTTGACCGAATATTTGCCTGTTCATCTCGTAGCCTTTTATCAATAGCATCTTTTAATCTTTCCAAAATAATTCTACTTAATATTTTTCCAGGAACTGACAGCAACATATTTCCTCTATAGTTTTCACACTTCTGTTGATCACATTTTTTGGGCAGTTTTACAAGATATCCTTCTCTCCAATCTGCTGGTATTTTTTTTTTGGGTCTCCCAGACTTTACTGAATAATCTATGTAGGAATTCTGTTGATGTATTTATGTTGGCCCTAATGGCTTCTGCTGGGATACCATCTGGGCCTGCCGCCTTTCCTTCCTTGAGAAGATTGATAGCTTTTCTAATTTCCTCTTTAGGTGGTATCTCACAGCTGATATCCAGTTCCATTTTTGAAGGCTGGAAATCTGGGGGAACCTCTGGGCCTGGTCTATTTAGAAGCATTTCGAAATATTCAACCCATCTGTCCATTCGATCTTTAGTATTAGTAAGTACCTTTCCTTGACTATTTTTGATTGTTCCAGTTGGCTGACTATATTTACCTACTAATTTTCTTGTGGTGTGAAGGTCTCTAAGGTTTCCTTTTGCTGCTGCTGTCTCTGCTTCTTGTGCTAGATCATTTAGATATTTCACTTTTTCTGTTTCCTAACTTTCTTACTGGCTTCTGTGTATCTATTCTGAGCTCTAGCTTTAGCAGCTCTAGTTTTGCTATTGTCTGCCTTTTTACTTTTCCTTTCTTCAATCAATTTAATGGTTTCTAGTGTTATCCACGCTTTATGTTTCCGTTCTTTCTTACCAAAAACTTCTACACAAGATTAATTCCAGATTCCTTTGATCTGATCCCAGCAGACTTCTGTGCTGACATCTGCAGCTAACTGCTGCAATACCTGATACTTTTTAAAGACTGTAACTGAAAACAGTTCCTTAACTTCTTTATCACTGAGATAACCTACATTATATTGGTTTTAGATTCTGCTATTCCTTTGCAGTGTGTATCACAATTGATTAAGTCATGTTTTTATTTGCAAATCAGTATCGCTGAACATTTCGAAAATTTATTAATAATAACAGCAATAATAATAATAGAATACTAATAATACTAAACTTTATTATTATAATTGTTATTGTAAGTGTGTGTGTCTTTTATATAAAACGTATGCATGTATTCTTATGAAACATGGACATAAATGGCACCAGCGACAAAAAACATCTACACACTAACACTCTCTTTTGAGAGAGTGCAAAAAATACCAAGACCCGGACAAGACAATAACATAAGATAGTATTTCCAGAACACAGGAAATATGTGAAATGGTTAGGAAAATGTGTTGTCAAGTTATATATATATATATATATATATATATATATATATATATTCACACACACACACACACACACACACGCACACACACGCACACGCGCGCTCGTAATGAGGAAAAATATAACTGAAAACTATTTAGCAATCAGCCACTAGGGTAAAACAGCAAAAGAAAGACCATAAGATACACACATCGATGGCCTAATCGCACGGCATGAACGGGAGGACATCACTGACTTTTTTTAAAGACTGGTGAATGCGTAAAATGGCGAGCCATGACTTCTGTCTTCCCTGTCTGCATTTAACACTTGTGGGGCGGTGTGGGACAGGTGTGGTATTGTGCCTGACAACATTCAGACATTTAGTGTCACATGGCTGGTGCAGTTGCCACGAACCGTGCAGGCTAAAATTTTCACTTTTAGTCTTGACAGAAAAAAAATCCATATTCTTGACTGAAGATCGAACCTTTGAATCATCCTCATCATCATCCCTTTGACCAGCTGCATGTCACGTAGAGTTTTCAGTCAATTCCTTTACATACACACAAACATATACACATACACATGCCCACACGCACTCACGCAATTACGCACAAACACACCATAGCCTTCTACAACTTTATGCACGGCAGCAAATGTTCATAGCTGCAAATCATGAATTAATAGCAGAGCTAAGGCTATGATTATGCAGCTTTGTGGAGCAGAGGTTAGTGAATTTGTTTAACAGTCTCATGATCCTCCAGTGCTAGGGTTTGATTGAATGTCCAGACAATAGTGCTACTATACTTGCACAGTGGAAGACATTGCAGTCTCACTACATAATATTTCCAAACACGACAGTAGCCAACCTTCGTTGTGAAGACGGCACACGCACACACAACATTGTGAATACCATAATAAATTAGGATAACATTGTGAATACCATAATAAATTAAGACAACATTGTGAATACTATAAATAAATATCAAGAACAACCCATGTACAGCCGACTGCAGAAACCCCAGAAGGCTAGACTAAAGAGAACTTGCTTTATTAAGAACGCAAATGCCAAGCTCGCTGTCCTTAAACTCGCTCCCATAATACCAAATGTTCCACTTAAACCTTACAACGACTGCCCCGCTTGGCTTAGGGATAGCCTACCAACAGTCAGAACCACTGTAACAGGGGTCTCCTCCAAATCATCAATGAGCAGCACTGATATGAAATCAACTACAGAACGAGAGATCAATAGACTTTACCCACACCAGAGTTGGATTCGAGTGTATACAGATGGTTCAGCCAAGAGAGCAGTAAGAGACGGAGGAGGAGGAATATACATAGAATGCCCAAATGGTTTTAAAATCAACCAGGCTGTACCAACAGGTTCATATTCCTCCAATTACAGAGCAGAGGCAGAAGCACTTCTAGCCGCATGTTCTATCCTGAATGGACAACAGCACAGCAAATATAGCAGAGTGGTCTTTCTGACTGATGCTATGTCAGTTCTACAAGCAATTGTTAACCCAAAAGACACTCAGTTTGTAGACTTGACGCAACAGCTTATTTACTTAGGCTCTTCAGTAGAAACAATCTGTTCTGCAGTGGATTCCAGGTCACTGTGGCTTGGAAGGCAATGAAATAGCAGACAGATTGGCCAGAAGCGGCAGTGACATGGTACAACCAAATAGCGACTTAACCCACCAAGAGATGAAAACACTAATACAATCTAGTATCCAAGAATGGTGGCTGGATACCCACAACAGATTTTCTCCCCAAGACTCACTTCATCGCCTCTCTAGAGAGGGACAGTCTATTATATTCAGACTAAGGACAGGGCACAACAGATTTCGTCAACATATGTTCAAATTTTTCGGTGTAGGAAATACGGAGACGTGTCCCTGCAGCGTGGCACCCGAAAATGCTGAGCATGTGCTCCAACACTGTCAACTGTATGCTGACAACAGAGACGCAATCTGGCCTGTTCCAACCACAATGAAGACAAAACTGTATGGTACACGAGAGGATATGGATTGCACGATAGCTTTCATAAAGGCTACCGGCCTCCTGATATAAGTTTTCTGACAGAAGGATCGAAGAAGAAGAAGAAGAATACTACAAATAAATTAAGCAGACACCAACCAAGTACACGCTTCACTTTCTAAAGAGACAATAAAACATAAAAATTCATTCAGAAAAAGAAGTATGTGGGAAGACAAGTGTTGTTTTCAGACGGCTAGACACCTATGGCAAACAAGTACAAGCACAAGGTTACAAGAGGCATTGTATCGTCAGTGGCCACCGAGTTCGTGTACGAGAAATTCAAACGATAAAATCGACACCAGCAAGTTGATGAGAAGAACGTACTAACCGGCTTTATTTCGCGGGTCTGTCACCAGGCGATTTTATCCTCATTTCCTACTGTGATCAAATTTCCTTTCCCCAGTAATGAAATTGTCTCTTCTGCTTCAGTCACCCACAACACCAATGGTTAGTTCAGGGTCTTTAAGGAAGCCACCGTTGATGTATGTGCTTGTCCGCGATGGGAGAGATGGCTCCCCAACTGCTGTTCCATTGAACAGATTATCACTTGGCCCTGATGATGAAAGTGAAACCCTAGCAGCTAGCGAAGACCCGCTGGGAAAAAGCACTTGATTTTAACTTGGGCTGTGTCAATTGAGCGTTCTGTTAAAGCGTTGTTGAACTTTGAATGAGCTGGTTGATTGCTTGTATTGTCGTTAGTGTTATACATGGTACATCGCTAAGACAGATTTTTATGGTTAGGTTACTACAAGACGCACTCTTTACACACCCACACACACAACCCCACATGTGTACTACACATGAACAAATATATTAATTTATACTTTCTTAAACACTACACACAAACATACACATATATTTATTTTTACATTCTCAAACATGCACACACATAGAGCACATACGTGGAGAAGCTGGTCGTAATGTTCAAAACATATATACTCCACACACATGTGTACACACACACACACACACACACACACACACATATATATATATATATATATATATATATATATATATATATATATATATATATATATATATATATAAAATTGTTAATTTTCCGAGTTTGTTAACTATAAACTCGGAAACTACTGAACCGATTGCTTTCAAATTTTCACACAACGTTGCCTTTGATTCAAAGAGTGATTTTTTTTGGGTCAGAAAATTGCACACACCACGAACGACGTAGTTACTGCAACGGTCAAATCATTATTTGTTTTGTTGCCTGCCCGAATTTGTTTATAGTTGATTGGCCATTTTTGACTGAGCTCTTATTGAACTTTGCATTACTATATAATTTCATTTTCACTATCTACTTGAGTGTTTGGTAGCGCAGTTGTAACTATTCTGCCTATCATGCGCGTGACCCGCGTTCGATTCCCTGCTAGGTGATATGCTCTTTTTTTCTTTTTTGCCCTTAACTGGGCGTCTAACACGTTGAGTTGTGGTTTACAGCTAGGCTGCGATATCTACGCCTTTTTCAGTTTTGGGGTTTACAGCTAGCCTGTGAAAGGGGCGACGTGATGCTCAGTGGTCATGTCAAGGGTAATCTTCGTTCGCCCTCGAGAGGGCCGTTGGCACGTTCTATTGTGGTTTACAGCTGGGCTGAGATATCTTACCTACACTCTTCAGTCTTTGGTAGTAAGTTGTAAGTATTCCATCCTTTACGCGGGTGACCGGTGTTCAATTACCCGCTAAGTGTTAATTGTTCTTTTTCCTTTAAAAGGGTGGTTGCCACGTTGTGTTGTGGTTTACAGCTAGGCTGCTATATCTGCGCCTTTCGCCCAAAGACATCCGATTTCAGTTAAGTCCCAATTAGCCTCCCCACAACGCTTCTCGATCAAAAACTATTCGGCGATGACAAAAACTGTTAACTAAGACGGCTTACAGTCCAGTTTAGTTTGGGTGGACATGGATGCCAAGGTCAGTTAAAAATCGTTTCCTCGGAGAGCGAGAGATGACGGGTGCGGGGTATTTTTCTCCTCTATTCATGAGTATAGTGTACTTTTCACTGTGGGTTCCATCACTGGTTATGTGATGAAGTTTTTTTTCCCTATGTCGGGGGGGGGGGGGGGGGGCAAAATTAAACTAAATAGTCCGTGGCGACAGTATGCGGCGCTAACTCCTCTTTTCTACACCGACCTACACAGACTGTAGTGACAGTTTTTATTGTTGTTTTTGTTTTTGTGATTTTGGTAGTGGTAGTGGTCGCAGTAGTACTGGATGGGTGATGTGGTAGCTCTTACACTGGCCACATTTACTTCTCAGTACAAATTAATGCTACTTTTTAAAGTCTGGGTGGACACGGATGCCAAGCTCAATTTAGTTACACTATTTCGTCACATGGTGACTTTCCCATCCTTCGGAGAGGATGATATGATTACTGGGGGGGGGGGGGGTTAGGGAGTTGATGCCAGACACTGTTAACTGAAAGAGCTTAAAACATTGTTTTAAAGTTCTCATTCCTCAACTATATTTAATTAAATAATTTCGCCAGCTGATGATTTTTCAACCATCCTTCGGAGAGAATGATATGATTAGTGGGTGCTGTGGAGGAGGGGTGGGGGTGTTGATACCAGACACTGTTAATTGAGAGAGC
Organism: Candidula unifasciata; assembly: GCA_905116865.2. NCBI lineage: Eukaryota > Metazoa > Mollusca > Gastropoda > Stylommatophora > Geomitridae > Candidula > Candidula unifasciata. The sequence continues at coordinate 15,966 of CAJHNH020000107.1, forward strand.
TTAAAACAATATTTTAAAGTCCTAATTTCTTAACTATTTCTATTTTAATTATTTCGCCAGGTGATAATTTTTCAATCCTTCGGAGAGAATGATATGATTAGTGGGTGGGGGGTTATGCCAGACACAGTTAGCTGAGAGAGTGTGAAATATTATTTCAAAGTTCTCATTTCTTAACTATTCCTTTTTTTTTTGGAGAGGGAGATATGACTGGGTCGAGGGGGGGGGGGGGGGGAATATAACAGACACTGTTAGCTGAGAGCTATTTTCTTTCCTCTCCATTTCACCATTCTGGGCCACAGCAACGCATGGCAAAGTACAGCTAGTATATATATATATATATATATATATATATATATATATATATATATATATATATATATATATATATGCACACACATACACACACATACATAAACACCTAGCGGCCAGGTGGTCAGTACGCTGATATCTCATTCGGAAGACCAGCGTTCGAACTCCTGGTAAGCTACTGGGGTTTTTTCTTCTGGGGGAAAAAAAACCTCTCGCAGTTGTGATCCTTAATATGAACTGATGGCAACCGTTAATTTCCATGAACGCACACATTTTAATTTTATTTCTTTATCGTAAGGAAACTTATCACAGAAATAAGAAAGAGGCAGTAATTATATTTTGGTCACACAAAAACCTTAAAAACCGAACTATGACAACTGGATACAATTACTGAAAAAAGAGACAAGAGAAAAACAATACGAGAAAACTAACTCGCACATACAAGGACCGACAATTAAGTAATGAGACTAATTCTATAAAAAATTTAAATAATGTACAGCTGAAGATATAACCTATATCTGATTCAAAGTAAGCCCCTTGTGCATTGATACAGTAAGTGGAACGATCTAACAAACACTAGAATGACCTCTGTAGGGCTTCTATTGTTGTAGGCCTAAAAATCGATGTTACGGCCCTTTGAATGTCATCAATATCGCTAAAGAATCGTCCTTTCAATCGTAACTTTAATTTTGGAAATAGAAAATAATCACAGAGAGACAAATCTGGAAAAATAGGGTGGAAGGCTGAGAACACACACTTGTTTTAGGGCAAAAAATTCTTGTTTCGACGATGTCTCTTGGATACTCAACCCGCTGATGTTTTTGGTCATCAGACAACGAATTTGGTACTAACCGGCAAGCAATTTTTTTTAATGCTAAAATCTTGCACTTAAAGGTTATGAATAGTATCTCTATTAACACCAGATTTATCTGCCATCATCCTCACAGAAAAACAATGAGCTTCATGTATCCTATTTTTGACTTTTGCAATAAGTTCATCATTACAAACAGAAATATGGCGCCAAGTCTAGGTGCATTAGTAATCATTTTTACACTATTTTTTAATCGTGAATACCACCTGAAAATTTGTGCACGAGATAAACTTGTTGCATCAATTCGACTGTTTCAGTGGCACTTTTTCTGAGTTTAAAAAAAAAAATGAATGTTAGCTTTTTGCTCCGTGCTGATTACGTAACAATGCACCTTTGACTAGGTCAACAAAATGGTGGCTTGTTTGTTGTCTGCTTATCGAGTGGCGATGAAAAATTGCCAGATCATAGATGAATGTTGCCTCTTTAGATTCCATGCTTTCTTTCATAGATGGCATTTTTGTCTTGGCCATAGTTAAATCGTCTCATTACCTGATTGTTAGACCCTGTATTTCACCAATCTCATTACCTAATTGTCAGACCCTGTATTTCACCAATCTGTTGTTTTGCCAGCAATTTTCGACAGTTTTCCATCGCTGTAAAAACACTCGATGCGGAAATTGCGGTTGAAATCCACCAAAGCAATCTGCTCTCAAATCGCCTGCAGCTGAATGTAACACATGCTTATTAGAATTTTGAAAATGTGTTCATACTTATCAAACGTCAGATGATATTCCAGCTTCGGATCAAGAAAAGAACCTAAGAAGCAGTAGAGGACTGAGAGGAGGTGATGGTGATGAAATAGGTGCGGAAGGAGATGAGACGAAGGAAAACAAAGAAGAATCCCTGAACTTCGATCCAACAGGGGCACAATCTGAAGAAAACTTTGGTTTCTGTGGAAACGAATGGGAACCAAATTCAACAATCCTTTAAAGAAATATGTTTTATCCATCCTGTATTGCAATTTTGGCAGTGTCAGCAAAACAAATAAAGCCATCAATCAAAGGTGACTTATTCAATTGTAATCCTTTCTGTCGGCGTTTAAGCACCGGGAAGTCTACTGTAAATAAGCGGTTCTTGATGAAATCATTTCTATCCTTGCTTTTTTTTTTTTTTCTACAAAAACTAGAACTAGTCCCAAATGACTTCAAAACATAAAGGGTCATATATAATTCAAGCAGGTAATCCCTGTAGCTAGGACCTTGGTGACTGGATTGACAACACTGACTGTTTCTGCCAGACACTGACCGCTGGAGATAATAAATACAAAAGAAGATCTGCCTCTAAGGATTGTATCTAGCGCTGTCGAGGTGTGGAGACTATGATTTTGCCAACATTTCAATGCACATTTCAGCCTGAGGCTTGGATCATTATTCCTCAATGTCAGTCCTAAATGAAATGTTATGCTGGAGGGGACATCGCGATGTTGGAAGGAATTTAACGCCTCCCTAATGTTTTGTTAATGCTTCCTATCCAGGCATTATGTTATTGTCACACATTTTCTGAAAAAAGATTTTGTACTGTAGAAGAAACACCAGAAGAGATAAAATAAGGAATGAGGTCATAAGAGATAAAATCGGCAGAGAAACAATTCTAAGTTACAAACGAAGACAGCAAATCAAACGATTTGCCTACTTGGGGAGAATGCCTTCTGATGCAATAACATACAAGGCAAATACCAAAAGAGGAGAGGGGCGTGAATCAAGAGGTAGACCAAGAACAAGATAGGAAAATAACATCAAAGAAACGCTACAGCACCATGATGTGTCTATGGTCGAAGCAGCCAGAAGAGCACTAAGCAGGACCTTATATCTCCCCCGTCACTCGAAGCACTAAAAGAGGACGTAAAGAAGAAGAAGAAGAAGCAGAATACAGATATTATTTTATACCATGATGCTAAACTGTCTAACATCGTATGTCTCCGTCTCCCTGAATCTCCTTTCTTCCAACTTTCTGTGGCCACAATGGGCTTTTCATGACCTCAGATATGTAAAGTAGTCGCTGGTGTTCTTTCATTTTTCTGTAAAAAAATATTGCAGTGTCTACGAAATGTTTCATAATCCATCGAGTATCCATGATTCACTTACAATGTTGAATTAAGAATCGCCATCATTGCATTCGAGACACTCCCATAAGCGCTACGTCCCCATCTTCAGCAGCAAACGAAGAGTTCCAATGTCGATGGCACCAGTAACTGTCTAATGGTATCGACGTCTCGTCTTTCCTCTGAGTGTTGAGCATTGGCCATATCCCTTGGCAACTCCTCGCAGCGGTATTCTTCTCAGACCGTAATGATCTATTTGCGCTTCCACACTGTTCACTCGCTCCCAGAGGGCCCTACAACATCTAGCTTGTCATACATCAGTTTACCACCAAGTGGTGCAGAACCGGCCAGTCTATCTTCCTGCTCATTTCCCAACATACCGGCATAACCTAGAGAGAATATCCAAAGGATGCTAACTACCTGGGACCTCTGAAGTGATGCTTGCCACTCTGCACGGAGCATACCTGTCTCCACCTTGCTCAACATGCTTTGTGAGTCAGTTACAATCACTGCATATGTGTACAGCTGATTCTCAAGCCAGCAGAATGCAGCAGTGACTGCCTCCACCTCCATTATCAAACTAGACGTTGTGATATGATATGCACGGCATTGCTGCACTAAGCGACGTCCATTCGGATTTGCTATGATCCCCCACGCCCTTCGTCTGACCCTCAACACAGAGCCATCTGTATAGCTAATTACATCACTTGGGCGGAAATTGTTATGACTAATTTGTTGAACTTATTCTGCAGCGCCAGCTGGCAAGTCCCTGCACTCACGACACAATATTATAAGAACCCTACACAAGTCTGAAACTTGCTCGGACACTTTGACCCACTCCTCACCTCGCACACATTTATCAAGCGTGCACACAAGTCTGAATGTGTCTTCAGCTTGCTCTATCCAAGACCTTCCTCTTTTCAGTCTGTGACCCTTAGCTCTAGACAGGGCTTCATGCAGGAGGTGCTGCTAGTCTTCAGCTTCTCTGAGATATAACTTTGCTCGCAGAACATTGAGCCTATCTGCAGTAGTAGGCAGTCCAAATGTATATCGCATGCATACTACCGGGGTATCTCTTGTATATCCCAGAATTTCCCGCATGACTTAATTCTGTATGCGTTCAAGTTTCATCAGCTGACTCTTTACTATGGTGAGCACTCCAAGTCCATAATCTATTACCGACAGGATCACATGCTGGAATGAACATTGTGAACAGCATTCTTTTTTCCATGTCCATTGCTGCCATTATTTTGAGAGTATTGGGCCATTTTTGGCATTTCACGGCAACTGCCTCCACATGATCTCTGAGGGCCAGGCATCTCTCGAAAATGCTTTCATTTTTGATGTTACTGATTTTAATTGTGAATCTTAGAACGTTAGCTTTCACAATTCTATTTTCAAGAGAGCACCACAAAACAGCCGCCTTTTCTGGGTTTGTGACAGCACCCATTTCTGCACAACAATCAGTGACTTTGTCTATTGTTGCCTGTAGCATTTGGGCTATCTGTTGCCTATTACGCCTCTGCAAATATGCAAGAACATCATCAGCAAATGTCAATATCCTTCCAAAACCTGGTGCTTCAAGTTCTGAAATCTTGCTTGTATGTAAATTGAAGAGCACTGGTGAAACTGCGAAAACCTGGTGTAGTCCCGTGACGATATTAAATGGTTGTGAGGTCTATGCACACATGCGAAGAGCTACCATACATGAATGAAGGACAGCTGCTATACAGTCCACAAGCCAAGGACAAGCCCCCTTCTCCATGAGTTAAAAAAAAGTAAAGGTCCCCTTTCCACGCCTTAGACGTATAGGGCATATAGGACTAGACCTATATTTTTTTATAGACCAATCGGCACAAGATGGGTGTTGTGGTCAGCATCACACCGGCCTCGTTAACTTCCCGGGACTGCACCCGGTATCCACACAAGGCTGGGTCGACCTAGAAGTCAAGTTCTTTTTTGAAGAAAAGAAAAAAGTCTGGCTCCGCCAGGGAGCAATCTCTATGAGTGCAGATAGCAAATGATCATATCTGACTCTATTGTAGGCATCCTCAAGATCAAGTGCTGCCACGACTGTCTCCTGTCTGTTCTGTAAGCCCTTTAAAACATCGAAAGCAAACGTAGCTGCATTTGACCTGGTATCTTTTCGTGGCGAGTAACTACCCAAACCTTTTGGCAGGAGCTTTTCCATTTCTCAAAATATTTCTAATTTGACAGCAATAATCTTCTCTAATTCACTTACGAAAATTATGAAAGGTTAGAGAACACTATTCTAGCCTCAGCTGACCAAGTTATTTTGTTTAAAATATGCATTGAGAAGCCGTGATCAGTATGACTCTAGTATATAAAAAATCTACAGAAGTAACAATATATAAACCTCTGGTATATAAAAATATGCAGAAGTAACAAGATATAAACCTAAGGTATATACAAATGTACAGAAGTAACAAAATTTAAACCTAAGGTATGTACAAATGTACAGAAGTAACAAGATTTAAACCTCAGGTATATACAGATGTACAGAAGTAACAAGATATAAACCTAAGGTATAAACAAATGTACAGAAGTAACAAGATTTAAACCTCGGGTATATATAAATGTACAGAAGTAACAAGATTTAAACCTCGGGTATATACAAATGTACAGATGTAACAAGATATAAACGTCTGGTATATACACATGTAGAGAAGTAACATGATGTAAACCAGATGTTGCCAGTATGCTAAGACATCTGTTCAGTCATTATCATATTTGAAAAGAGGGCTAAATCCACGAACTGTGCAGATCTAGAAGCCCTCATCTTGTGAGATTGTTAGTAAAGTTACTGCCATAATCATAGACAGGGCGGTAGCGCGGAAAACAAAAAAAAAACCCTGGGCCTAGTCGGCTGTGTCTTAAGGATAGCAACAACAACAACAAAAAAACTGAAATGTTAACCATGATCTCTGCAGGTTAAAAAAAAATTAACTTGCTGAAAAATGCTTCTTAACCCCCCCCCCCCTTTTCCCCCCTCTCTCCCTCTCTCTCTCTCTCTCTCTCTCTCTCTCTCTCTCTCTCTCTCTCTCTCTCTTTCTTTCTTTCTCTCTGGTTGTATCCCATCAGGACATCGCACAAGTGATAAACACGCGGTGACACAAAGTGCGACCATGCGGATGAGGATCACCCGTGGAGAGGCCCCATAAACCTCTTTCAGCTGTTAGGCGATATTTCAGGCATGGCTATATTCAGGGCCCCCCGACAAAAGCCAGGGTAAGGCTTCAAATAACGAAAAGTTACACCCCACATGGGGATGACTATCAATAAGAGAACTTCTTAACCGCAAAGTTCATCATGTTGCGGGTGAACGATTTTGCATACATTCTTTTTGTCGTTTATCTATTCACCTTGATGGTAACCGGCCGTGTGTACAGTGTAAGAAACACTGACACAACTCCCAGCGTCAACCAACCACCTCAGTCCATAACCCCTATGGACTAAACATTATCTCTTTCTGTTATCAAATTAGTGCTTGTTTTCATGTACACATGTGCACACAATTCAAGCAATACTGTGTGCACTCTAGCAGATGACAAAAGATGTTCTCGCAACCGCGTTTTACTTCTATCACTTATACCTAATTATATCTCAACAAAGCTCACGAACAGGTAAACAGAAGTAAGAAAACTCGTTAGGAACGAGAATAATGGGTGCCAAAATAAACCATGACCAAATAATCAGTTATGATCCTGAAAACATTGTTCACACATGATGTAGAGTTCGTTGGTTGCACCTTCATTTGTTTAAACCTGCTTATATTATGCCTGTTACGACCGCGAGAAAGGTCGTTACTGCATGAATAACACGATTCCATTTTCTGCGCCGTTAATAATTGTCGTCCAGTCAATTAAATCATTATTTGTCGTCCCGTTTGGGATGCAATTGTTTGTTTTTCGAAGCTCCTCCCGGGGGCTCTGAATATAGTCGGGGCAGAGATATGGCCTAAGGGCTGAATGGGGTTCCTGGGACCTCACCACGGGTGATCCTCATCCGCATGGTGGCACTTTGTGTCACCGGGTGTTTATCGCTTGTGTGATGTCCTGGTGGGGTATAACTACATACCGACGTCGAGTCAATGCACAATATCATCTATTGTCGACCTAATATTGTTCTTTGGATAGGTTTTCATATTAGTTGCTATATTTGGATTATTTATTATACAAGGTCCGATAATTCAGAATTGAGACTAATTCCATACAAATTAAAATAATCAACAATTGAAGATATAACCTGTATTTTATTCAAAGTAAGCCCCTTGTGCATTGATACAGCAAGTAGCACGATCTTACAAACACTGGAACGACCTCTGTAGTTATTCTGTTGTTATGACCCTTAAAGTCGACGTTACGGCCCTTTGGATGTCAACAAAATAGTTAAAAAAACGTCCTATCAATCTAAAATGTAATTTTTGGAATATAAAATAATCACAGGGAGACAAATCTGGGAAATAGGGTCGAAGGCTGAGAACACACACTTGTTTTTGGGGGGAAAATTATTGTTTTGATGATGTCTCTTGGGAACTCAACCAGCTGATGTTTTTGGTCATCAGACAACGAATGTGGTACAAACCGGGAAGCAACTTTTTTCTTGCCAAAATCTTGCATTAAAATGTTATGAATGGTCTCTCTATTACCACCAGATTCATCTGCCTTCATCTTAACAGGAAAAAAATTATCTTTTTGTATCCGTTCTCTGATCTTTGCAATGAGTTCATCATTACGAACAGAAATTGGGTGTCCAGGTACCACCTGAAAATGTGTGCACGAAATAAACAATTATCCCCATAAACTTGTTACATCAATTAAACTGTTTCAATGGCACTTTTTCTGAATTTTAAAAAGAAAATAATGTTAGCTTTTTGTTCCGTGCTGATTACGTAACAATGCATCTCTGAATAGGTCAACAAAATGGCGGCTTATTTGTTGACTGCTTATCGAGCGGTGATGAAAAATTGCCAGATCATAGATAAATGTTGTCTTTTTAGATTCCATGCTTTGATATATATATATATATATATATATATATATATATATATATATATATATATATATATATATATATATATATATATATATGGCATTTTTGTCTTGGCCATAATAAAATCAGTCTCATCTGCTTATTGTCAGACCCTTGTATTTGACCCAATTTTCGCAAGTTGATCCTTCACTGTTGGCAAGGACAGTTATTAGTGTTCTGTGGCTTAATTACAACATTCCCACCATACAAATGGTTTTTCACATCTTTTTCTCGGTCTGGTGTAAACTGGATACTTGATGGAAAGAGTGAGCGAAAATCATAATAGAGATTAGGTGTATTAAAACAGTTGAATACCAACCAGACAGTTCAAAACGAAGAAATTAGACACCAAGAAGATATAGAAAAGGAAGAGGAGATAGACAAGTGGGAGATGAAGCTGAAAACAGAAATATAAAAGGAAGAGGAGGATAAAATAATAATAATAGGAAGAAGAAATGAGGAGAAGAAGAAGAGGAAGAATAAGAAGGCAGAGATAAAAAGCTGATGTAATCAAACATAAATAAATGACGTCAAATGCATGACTGCTGCTCAATTTGACAACCTAGGCTAAAATTGCAATCAATTAACAAATAATCATACAAAATTAGACACACACTGAGTATGTATGTCGTGTGGAGACTGGGATCATCGCTGGTGCTACGGTGTTTGCGCTGGTGTAGAAGCTTTTTGAGTAAGAAATTCATTTACGGAACACCTAGAACATACTTAAGACTAAAGATAATTATACTATTATGGGCATTATTATGAATGTGCAGATGTCGAATTCCATCGAAAACACTCGTGTTATCAAATCTCGATAACGTTCCATCCATACACCAGCCCTTTGGTACATTTATTGTGAATGAGACTCTAATTTCTCAGTAATGATGGTCGGATATTATTATACACTTTCTCTTCATTTTTCACCTCTAAACTTTATCGGTAATTTTAACATACGCTTGCAACCACATTATCCTAAAGTTTTACTATCTCCAGTGATTAATTGTTTTTTTCTCTACCCCCCCCCCCCCCAAAACCGCCTTCCCCCACCTCTTCTTAGCATTGAATTGCTATAAAATCCGGCTGAAATATTTTTTGCTGTTCGTTCAGCTCTCTACTTTAATCTGTTCCAGAGCCTGATTTTTGTGTGCACATAACTTTAGCAGATCTCGCGTATTAGTAGACAGATTGATTGACTAATGTTCAACCCCACTAGGACATCACACTGAGCGACATGCACCCGGTGACACAAAGTGCCACTATTCGGATGTGGAGAGGTCGCAACCGTTAGGTTATATTAGGGCCCCCGTCAAAAAACAGGGTGGGGCAAAAATCCGTCCCACATGGGGACGGAGAGTATAAGCTTTTTGACGGTTCCTCGACTCCCTGGCAGATGAACGCTGACTTCAAAGAAAACACCCCTAATTATTTTTCTTATATTATGTAGTAGGGCGCCGTGAGTCTATTATCCCCCCCCCCCCCTTTTCCTCCAAAACAATGGGCAGCAGAACACACAAGAAGAAACTAATGATTATCCGTAGGTGCATTTTCAAACCTTACTAGATGTACCGGTTAAAGCTAGTTGCGTATCCTTTTTCATGACATTGCAGAACCAGCCTAATCATTTCTGGTTGTTGTGGGTTTTCTAAGCAAGTTTACGTCCAGTAGTTTGTCATTGCCTACTGTAGCACCGGCGAGGTTCCTCAAATACTTTGGGTAGATTTTTTTAAACTACACATTTTTTTTGGGCCTGGGCAGCGCCGTTAGGTTAATCTTTTTGATTTCCAACTGCCAAGGGATTTATACATGCACAACAATGCACTCGGGCGTCCGATCTCACTACCCAGAAGCCAGGGGGAATTACTAAAAGTCCAAGTCCATGAAACAAAAATCTCAGCGCTTACCGGGGATTGAATCCGGAACCTTTAGCACTCGAGGCGGACACCATGCCTCAAGACCCCCCCCCCCCCCCCCGTGACTTCAAAAGGAATAACTATACAATCAATAGGTTTCCTCTGTGAATACACAAACTAGGGCCAGTGTCTTGTCCATCAGGTTTTCGTTCAAAGTAAATTGATTGTGTAGCTCTGTAAACACCTTCTTACAGAATATGATCACTTGGGTTTTCACTGCATCTTAACTAATTTTCTTTAGCAACATTCCTATCAGTCCTCATTACTCCGGACCCTTGTGTCTTTTCCGACGTTTATTTTTAACCATGAATTGCCTCACAATTTTAATTTCGTCTTTAAACTCAAACCTTTTTTTTTTTTTTTTTCTGTTTTGGTTTCCAGGGATGTTTTAATCTGAATTTTTGCAGGGATATGTTTCTTCTTGTGCCGCAGATCGCGGAGCAAGACAATCTTGAATATCACATGTTTTTGAGTAACACGGCTTGTCATGCCGTCTTCGTGTTGATTTTTGAATTCTTTTGTGATTTCAAGGGCATGAGTTCTGTAGTGTTCTATAACTTAACATATTTGTCATCATTATTCTTGTCAACATACCGTATGTTTTGTTTTCAAAGAAATATGATTGTTTCTTCTATCTTTTGCCTCTGCTATGATACTTTAACTTCAGTCAGTTTACTAAATTTTCTCGGCTTTTTTTTACGCCATATATATATATCTGTGTGTGTCTTCATGTATGCATGCGAGTGTGTTTGCACACAGAAAGGATGGTGAAAACGATAAAGGGGACAGATAGAGATGGCTGATAGTAAGAAAGAGAGTGGTGCCTACAAGATATGGATAAGACAGAGATATGTGAGAAATGGACGATATATATATATATATATATATATATATATATATATATATATATATATATATATATATATATATATATATATATATATATATATATATATAGGGGGAGAACAGCGTCTGTATGGAGTGAGAGAGGGGAAGAGGAAAGGAGGGAGAGAGGCATGCAGGATTGCTAACATCTATGCTAATGTGGCTATGTGCATATGTAAAATAGTTGCATTTTGTCTTGAAAGCTTGCTTGCTCTGGCTCGGTGATTGCATGTTTGCATGTTTTTTATGTCTGTTCATCCTGTTTTGTTAGACATGCTGATGACTGCTACAACAGCGTGTATGGATTGTTCCTCGAGGAAAATTGGCAATAGAGACAAAGGTTTATGCTTCTGAACCCGCATGCTGTTGCTAGAGCGTATCACTGCAGATGCTTTTCTATGTCAATTAGTGCATCTTCATCATTGTTCGTGAGTGATCGTGACATGGAGACAACTCTTGCAGATGTTTTCGTCCGCAGCTATCTCTTTGATGTGTGCGCTGTGTTTTGAATACGCGTGGTACTCCAACGCAGTAGCGTTAGCTATAAAGTGTTTTAGCCGCATATAACTGCAGGTTACACCAACCTGCTGTAACCGTTAATGGTGCCCTAACTTAAGGGTGCCCTAACCCTCCCGCTTGTATCATTGACTATATTGTAGAAATGTAAAATATAACATATAAGCTAAACATACTTTAAGATCATAGCTGTTCTGATATCGACATCTGTGATTCTTTATTGTTTCACCAGAAAGAGATCTCTTTTAAGAACTAAATCGACACTTCGTTCATCTATAAATGGCGAAACCCAGACTAAATAAAATACATGCCAGAGAAGTTTTATAAGATTTTGGTAATTGTATGTGAAGAAAAGAAACCAAAGTAGGGAACTGGCCACACCATGTCATAAATGAGATATAATGTGACGTCTTAACGTTTCACTTCACCTCAGCAATATCTACCTTTGTTACAGTGTACAATGTTACAGGAGCAGTCGAGCACACAGACCTGGTTTTATTCCAAATTCAGGAAAATTGTATGACTTTAAAAGATAAATCGGTATCATTGAAAAAGTCAAAATATTTGACCGAAAGTGCATTGCAAAAGTTATCAGTGTCTGGACAATAATTTGTAATAAATATTGAAAGAGAAAGATGATAGTGATAAACTGGACATATTCTAAAACGAAATAGACAAAGAATCACAAAACAGTAACTGAAAAAAGAAACACATTTCTAAAGCTAAAGCACCACGAAAAAGATTATGACGAACGATAATGAGTGAGTCCACATGTGTCGGACTGCATGCGATCGTAAGTATTAACGACACAACAAGTTAATGATTATGATGAATTATGTGACATGTATGTACCGGCCTGATGAATGTCCTATGCATTATTTAGAAAATAGCATTAATAATATAATTTCAACGATATGTTTTTTTTTTTTTTTTTAAATTGTGCACAGAATGACGAAACTATTATCTTCATATGATTTGGCATCAAAATTCAGTCCCTCACTCTTCTCTCTCTCTCTCTCTCTCTCTCTCTCTCTCTCTCTCTCTCTCTCTCTCTCTCTCTCTCTCTTCGTTGTACCCCACCAGAATATCACACAAGCGATAAACACTTGGTAACACAAAGTGTTACCATGCGGATGAGGATCACCCGTGGAGAGGTCCCAGAAATCCCCTTCAGCTGTTATGGTCACATTTGTGGTCCTGCTATATTAAGGGCCCGCGGCAAAAGCCAGAGTGGGGTTCAAAAAAAGAAGAATTGCATCCCACAAGGGGATAACTTAGCTAGGCCGATTCAGTCGAATTGTATCTTAACAGCATTTTAAGAACTGTCAGTATTTTTTGACATTAGAAAATTTGCATTCGATATTTATTACTTATTGTTCGTACGGAAAATACTGCCATAAAATCTCCCATATGTTAGTACACAAGTGCGGTGTACGCACTTTGAGAGCATAAATTGTTTGTTACGTAAGAACGAATACTATACATTGAAAAATAACCCCTTTTCTGTTCTTGTTAAAACGAAGATGATATTTTAGAAAACGTTCGTTTTCACTTCTGATATTCAGACACGATAATGAATAGTTTGTATGGCTTTCATCTTGATATTTTCGCTTGGTGGCTATAAAGGTTATTACACCCCTTTCTTTTCTCAACATCCGCTGTAATAAAGTGTACTCTTAGTATACTCCTGGTAGTTGTCGCTGTAGCACCGTTAGAAAATATTAATTTGTTTACGTCTTCTGGGATGTGGTTCTCTTTGTAGATTCCATCTACCAATTTTCACCTCCTTGTATTTAATTCGGTGTTCGCATTCAAGCTTTTTATTACGACTAGGTCGACAAGTACCTTCTGTGTTTGTATGTGTAGTTCCTTTATGTGCGATGAAGGGAGTGTCAAATAGGAGTTGTTTGTGTCTATGTATGGATGGTCTGTAGATAGTGGTTAGTGGTGAGAATTAGATACTGGATAAAATCCTATGAGAGTAATTCAAAACAAAGTTTTTCTCTTTGTGAATTTTAAAATGAAGAGAACAGACCAGATGTCAGTGGAAGGGTGGCAATGGAAGGGTGTGCGTGGGTATGACTGGTAAACAAGGGGTATTCAAAAAGTAATGCTTCACATTTTCCTCCCACAAACTGTTTATGAAAAATCTATAAATTTCACTGACAATATAACTCATTATCTCCTTTACATATTCTAATTTTGTGTGCAAAGTCCGTCTACTTATATGAGATTAGGGGAAATTAAAACAAGAACATAAACGTCTTACCTGTATCAGGTTTTGCTTTTCTTATGTAGCCATTATTTCACAGCACGAACAGCATTCTCTGGTCTGTCTCACAACCTTCTGAAACCTTAACTCTCTGGACCCAGTAGTCAAAGGTGCTCTAGTCGGCGGCACAACTCCCACGAACATCGACAAATGTTTATGAATGTATAACCAAGCTTCTTTTTTTCTGCAACTAGATATAAACATATTGTTTGCAGTGGAATATTGCGGATGTTTTTTTTTTTTTATCAGAAGAAAGGAGGTGTCATTTGTATATACAATGCAGGCAGTAGAATTTTAAGTGCACACAATTTCCTGTTTCAATTTTTTTTTTCACCGAGGGGGAAAAAACGCGAGGCACTAGTTTCTCAACTCTTTCAGAACCAATCAATTCACAATAGGTTTCTTGGTGTTTCCAGAGACAAAATAATGTTCTTGTTGACGTCTATTGTAGACACAAGTCATATTAACACTTTGTGTCTATAATATAAGTTTAACCACTTTTGTCCGACGGTGTCTCAGTTGAACTCCTTCTAACGAAACATTTCTTGTTTTTAAGTTTATCGCCTTTAGATATAAAGCGTTAAAGCACCAGCAGTTTGGTATTTACAGAGTTAATGCCCCTCATAGTTCTTTGTGGAGCAGCACAGTGGCTAGACATCCCCCCCCCCCCCCCCCCCACCCCCGCAGACCCGAATGTTTCACACTCGATTTCGATTCTGGTTGGAATTTGTTTTTTAAATAGTCGGTCGATCATATCTTTTAACGAGAGCCTGCTGGCCTATACAAATATGTCTAGCACAACATGCCTAATTCGCTAAGTTTGAGTGGAAAAAAAAAATTAACAGTTTCCTTTACTTTGACATGCACCGTCTTATGTACACTGTATTCACACCGAAGAACGCTGCTGAGCTTAAATAGGAAGAAGCATAGGACAGAAACAGTTTAGCTGAAAAAATGCAAAACAGTGAGTAAACTGTTTTAAGTTTGATGATTATTTTAAAATCGACATCAAAGCACACGTGACATTCACGTGAGCGCCGTCCCCATCTTCAGCAGCAAACGTAGAGTTCTAGTTCCAGTGTCAACAATAGCATTCTTAATGCAAAGCAGTTCCACCTGTTCCTTGAGCGCTAATTGTCGACCAGATCCTCTCCCTGGTCAATCCTCGCAATACAATTCTCTACAGACCATGATGATCCGTCTGTGCTTCCGCACTGTTGGCTCGACCCAAAAAGGCCTTTTGATATCTAGCTTGTCATGCATCAATTCACCACGTTCTGCAGAAATAGCCAGTCTATCTGCCTGTTCTTTTCCTAATACACCGGAATATCCTGGAAAAAATATCCAAACGACACTAACTACCCAGGACCTTTTAAGCGAGCCACTCTTCATGGAGCATACGGGTCTCTACCCTTTTCAAACAATCTCTGTGAGTCGGTTACAGTTACGACATGTATGCACATATAATTCTCAAGCCAGCGAAAGTTTGCGGTCACCGCCTCCTTCTCCATTCTCAAACAAGATGTTGTGGTGTCATATTACAGGCTTTGTGCAACCCCTCCCTCACCCATCTTTTGTTTCCATCACATATTTTAGAGTGCCAGTTAAATAAATGGATATTTCCTGTAAACTACCATTTACATTTAATTCCTGCGAGTGTTTTTCGAAGGGACCCGGCACACTGGTTTGCCAAGGGGACCATAATGCTGTTGAGATGGCCTGGCTATAAAGATTGTTTGTGAACAGGCCATAAACAAGAATACTGGCAAATAAGAATACGAACAGACAAGGAAATAATGCAGCTGATCAAAGTATGGTCAAACCCAACTAATATGCCTTTGTTTGTCTAAAGGAATAGATGCATAAATAATCATAAGGAAGATAAAATATGTTTACGTCTCAAAAGCAAAATCAGGAAGGCGTTCGCCAAGAAGGTGAGGGTAAAAGGAGGTGATATGATAAGATACAACATTTGTGCTGTTGTTGACTAGAGCCACAGAGAAAGAGATGGAAACAGACTGTTTCCAGCAAACAACTTTGCTGTATGCAGAAGCTCAAGAAAGAAAGAAAGAAAGAAAGAAAGAAAGAAAGAAAGAAAGAAAGAAAGAAAGAAAGAAAGAAAGAAAGAAAGAAAGAAAGAAAGAAAGAAAGAAAGAAAGAAAGAAAGAAAGAAAGAAAGAAAGAAAGAAAGAAAGAAAGAAAGAAAAACGGATAGCGCACACATATACTTGTATTACGTTGAAAATTTCAAATAATATGCCAGCTAGAGGCGCATAAACACAACAGCTGGCCCCCGGGGACAAAACTAGGAATATTTCTCGTTAAAACAAGCGGAAGAGGAACCTGTTATCGAGACGTAACGAATTCTTATGAGGGTATAATGCGGGTTGAAATTGCCAGATTTTCTTTCACTGAAGTCGCAACGTGGTTATTCTGACTGCATAGGATGGGTCTCCGGGTGGATGGGTCTCCGGGTGGATGGGTCTCCGGGTGGATGGTTCTCCTGGTAACAGGAAAAGTATACGTATGATGCTGCCCATTTTATCCAGTAAAATTATTGTCAAATAAAGAAGCATATTCAAGCCAGTGAAAATCAGGCATATGTTTTCCGACTCATAGTTTTATAGAGACATCGATATTCAGTGCGTTAAATGGTGAACATTGCACATGCGGCCTTTACTTCCCAAGACTTTACCTGGTACACATTTTGGGCTGTGATGATCTAGAAGCCATGGTCAGTTTTCAAAATAAAACAAAAATTCCTACGCGATGTGGTCCAGTGTGCGGGCTGATTTAGTTAAGGTGAGTTGAGTCAAGAATTGACATCACAGCACTCGGGGCATTCCTACGCATGCTCCGTCCTCATCTTCAGCAGCCAGAGCAGAGTTCCAACACTGATGGTACCAGTCACAATCTAGTTAAAAGTCCGTCTTGTCAGTGGTGCGGCTGTAGCCAATCTGTCTGTCTGTTCATTATCCTTCACGCCTGCATTGCTGGCGAAAAGATCCAAAGTATTCTCACCACCCGTGACCTTTCCAGTGAAGCTAGCCACTCTGCTCGAAGTATCCCTGACTGATTTAGTGACAGTGAGTAACAAAAATTGTTCCGTACAGTAAAGATCCCCAGACTTTTCAGACCGAAGGAGCACTTGAATAGGAAATAATTCAAGTGCATCATCATTATGATGTGTCATGCATAAAGCAAAGGCGATCATATGTTACAATTTCACACGATGACCAGAATCATTTCGCTTGTCTTCACCCTCCTCCATGTGTCCAATCATTCTAGACACTTATCTAACTGCTTTTTTCTTGCAATCTTTCCATCAATCTTACCAGTCGTTACCAAGTTCTTGCAGTCCCCTCCCTCTCATAACATGTCCACAATTATTGACTATCTCTCACAAAACACAGTTAATACTACCATTTATAATCTAACATCACTTCAGTTTTGTTCTAATCTTTGGTGCTTCCCCAATATCTCTCGCCCCCCCCCCTTCCCAGGATGACGGCACAGGACAGCATAATACTTTCGAGGGTGGTAAGAGCAGGTTTTCCGGCTTTCTGGTGCTTTTAACTACCTCAAAACATCTACAACTGGGCCTAATCACAACCCACCTACGTCCCACGAGAGAGTTCAGCCCAGGTCCCACGACTGCATGCAGCCTAGGTCCGACTACTGTATGCAGCCTATCTACCACCCCAGCCCCAAAATATTCGACTGTTTGGGGGAATATATTGGGATAGAACCTAATATTTTTGAAGCACTCCTTGATCTGCCTCGTCACCATGTGAGCTGAAGTTTTTATATGGCGAGCAAGCGATGAAGGTACAGATCAACACAGATTTCTTCTTTTTCTTCTTAGCGCTCACAGGTTGCAAACTCTGGCGCAAAGTTCTGGTTGTTCGTTAACTTCTGGACAAGGATCTTGTTCCAGTGCTCGAGTTTCGCTTGCTTATCTCCTGTTACAGATGTGGTTTTTTGTATTCAGACTGTTGGTTCCTCGCCTCTCAGGCAAATGCACTTCAAATTAAAAGGAAACACATCTGATTAGTGAAACTTTTACAACGTGCTTGTTAAGAGCAGTTGGTCTTTTCTTTTTTTATTTCTAAAATTGAGTTTTGGTTTGAAGTTTTAGGGTTTTGAGGTTTTGAACAACGGATCAACATCATGGCAGACCGTCTGAGGCCTAAGAAGCTCAGCATAGTGCACAGGCTCTGTCACGCCGGTGAGGATCCTGAAATACTTTGGGTTCATTTTTAACTCCAAATTTTGCCCGGGCTACTTTTCTTAAATTGTCATCTGCCAATGGATTTTTTACTTGCTCATCAATCCCCACGGCCGTCCGATCTCACTACCCAGAGACCAGGGAGAATTACTTAAAGTCCAAGTCCACGTGAACAAATCCCAGCCCTGACCGGGTATTGAACCCGGAACCTCCGGCACTCGAGGAGGATAATATGCATCAAGACCACGCAGCCCCCTAGGGATTTCGGAACCCACGCAAGGGAATATACCTTTTCTTCCTGGTATGTTCATAGAATAAGATTCACCCACATAAAGAAGAGTGCTAAAAGCTCGTGGCAATAGTTTTCGATGTCATGACAAAGTGGTTAGCACTGGTGTTTAGGGTTTTTAAAGTTGTTTATTCAATTTCCGACCTCATCTTTAGGTTAGTGAATGCCAGTGGTTCGGAGAAATTCGAGTGTCATTGCACGAGTTAAGTTCGTCCTTTGTGTAATGTTCTCGCGGACGATCAGCTGCTTCGTGGAGAGAGGCCGGGCCTTATAACAAACATTACAGTGCAATGAATGCGGCGTTCGTGGCTTACGCGTGGCTCGTAATACCAACGTACCGCGATCGAAACCCACTGCTGGCAGCTTTTGGGGCGTCGTAGGTCGACCCAGCCTAAAATGTGTAGCAGGATGTTTGTTCTGGGGAAGCAAAGACAGCCGGCGTAATGCTGACCACATTACCCACCTAGTTCCGATTGGTCTGTAAAAAATACGGGTGCTCTTCCCATACGTCCGATGCGCCTAAATGCTTGAAAAAGGATCTTTACTTTCACTTTAGTGCAATGAGGGTGATCCTCTGGCCTGTTAACATCTTTTAGAAAAGACTGCCTGTTACTGTGTTAAAATTTTTTGGTATGTTGATAGATCCAAAGCCTAAAATAATTACTAACTGTGAATTGAATAGCACAGGACCTTGGCTTGAGAATTAACAAAGCATGGGTTAAAGCGAGAGAGAGAGAGAGAGAGAGAGAGAGAGAGAGAGAGAGAGAGAGAGAGAGAGAGAGAGATGTACATACTTACGAGAGAGGGAGAGAGGGCGCGCGTGAGGGGTGAATATGTGCTATAGAATTAGAGGGGAGAGAGAAAGAGAGAGAAATGGATATTTAGATAGTAAAATCATTATTCAGAACATAATACGCTTGAGAGGATTACATATGCAGATGACAAACACACACACACACATACACACACACAGAGAGAGAGAGAGAGAGAGAGAGAGAGACACAGACAGACAGACAGACAGACAGACAGACAGACAGACAGACAGACAGACAGACAGACAGACAGACAGACAGACAGACAGACAGACAGACAGACAGAGATATTAGACAAATAGCTAGAAAACTCGATTTGGAGTCACACAAAAATACTCATGGAAGGAGGAAGGAGGAATTTGGGCTGTACAAAACAGGCTCAGAAAGAGGAAAATACTCTGGTCTCATGGATAAACAGAAAGAGAGGAATATAATAAGAGATAAATAAAGACGGAGCTCTTTATATATATATATATATATGGAGGGGGGGGGGGGGTCATATATGGGTCACAACGAGAGGGAACTACAAGCGAGACAGACAGACATCCGGAAGACTGGTGTTTCTGTCTCATTTCTGGCAAAGATCTTGGTGTTTAGACAGGTTTGCGTGATTTTAATGCAACTCATTAACTAATCTGCAAGACACTGTCCTCCGACTCACATCAACCTTCTAGAAAAGCAATGCAGATAAGATCTTCTTACTTAAAGCTGTTGTGGGGGATGAACCAGTCTTCTAACATGTTTTTTTTCTGGGAATCTACATTTTTTTTTTTGGGCAGCCTATTAAAAAAAAAAAACCGCCCAATTCTTCTTCTGGCTGTCTAACCCCCAATGGAGCATAGGCGAGGCTGCTCACAGGCTCCGTCTTTATTTGTGGTCTGGTTTATTAGCGTCACTTTTGTGACTAAAATTCTAGTATTTGCGCCGTCTCTGGGCTTGATGCTTCCTTCCTTAGTCAGACCGCTAGTTCTCTACCCTGTTGTTAGCTGTGTACTTCTTGGTTTTTACTTCCTGGTGTTTCCTGCTTGGTTTCAGCTACTTTTGATTGGCCAGGCGTGTTTCGTAGGAGAGCGAGTTTTTCTACACAACGTCCTTTGGACATTTATAGTTTTACAATTTGAGTATTTTACTTTGTTCGGCTTTCTCCACATCATATAATATTTCTCATACTAGAAGAGCATCCCCTCATCTTGGTTGGCTGGAGTTTTCTTGTTTCAATTTTTGATTTTTCCATGATTGGTTGGTTTTTGTGGCTATCATTTTTACAGGATGAGGTAGCCAATTTCAAGCCCAACCATCACCTTAATCGCCTGTTACGACATGCCTGGTAGGGTGCAGAGCCACTATTCTTTGTTTCCCGTCCGACCCATTATCGGAGGCAATTTGTTTTGAAGCCCCAACCCGGCTGTGACCGGGACCCCTAATTTAACCTTATGGTTGAAATGGTCTTTTGGGACTTGGATCTGAAAGATTTTCATCCGAGTGGTAGCACTTTGTGTCACCAGATAATAATTTCTAATTATTAATTTAAAAAAAAAAGGGTACTTTCCAGGTGAGGTTAAACATCACTCACTAGCATCGGGACATTGGTACCTAATGACGCATCGTTAACCGCCGTCTTGTTATTGCCACTTCTAACAGGAACATCATTTACTGTTATCCCCTTCTCTGTGTTTTTTATTATTTTGTTTATGTTAAAGGCATAATGTGTGGATTTGTTGTCTGTTTTCTTGTCAACATAACATTCAAGTTGCGACCGTTGAAAGAATAAAACGAGGCTGAAAACAGTAACAAACTATGATTTCAGTTAGAGGATGATGCAAAAGACTGCAATGATTGCATTTAGCGTGCTGTAAAAATCAGTTTTAATAATTCGCAACAGTTCGGAAATATCAATTATTCACTAAATGTTCTTAAACTTTCCGGAACTTTTTCAAGAATTACCTTGTCTTCCAGGTCAGTCCAGCTTTGAAGGGGTTGAAGAACTCAAGTCCTGTGACGTAAAGGCAACCGCGTGATGCTGACCATATCAAGAGCCAGTTAGTCTATCAAATATAGCTCTAGTCCTATATGCCCAATACGCCTAAAGGCGTGGAAAAGGGCAACCATTATATACGACCTAACCATGTCATTCTTTGAGTTCTCGTGATGGCAGTAATTGGTTGTGATTTAAAAACGTTATGATTTTTGTTGTGTCTTCTCACTGTCTATGCTTCGCTGTCTTGATCTTTTATGGGTCTAGCGATTCGTCGTAAGACTATACTCAAACGTTTGTAATCAGACCCCTACTTTTAGTATTTTTTTTTTTACTTCACGAACTCCCTTTTCTTGTTGTTGTTTTGTTGTTGTTGGTTTGAAAAGGTTGGTTAAATCTTTCTCTCTTTCTTTCTGTGGCAGGGTGTCTTTGAAAGTCTTTTATTTTTGGTTTTACTAAACTTATGCATTATAAAATCTGGCAAGCTGGGAGACCGGGAGGTGATAAAAAGGTCCAGACCCGAGGAAAACTCTCTAAAAAAAATCTCAGTCGAGTTTCGTCATTTTTAGGATGAAATTTTTTGGTTATTTGAAGCCCCACCCTGGCTTTTGCCAGGGGCCGCAATAAAGGCAGGCCATAAATATGGCCAATTGTCTGAACGCGGTTTCTGGGACCTTTCCACGGCGATCCTCTCCGCATAGTGGTACTTTGTGCCATCGGGTGTTTATCTCTTGTGTGATGTCCTAGTGGGGTAGAAAATCAGTCAGTCAGTCAGGAAAACTCTTTGTGTGTGTGTTCTAAGCTTGCGCGGTCGGTCGCTGTGACGTTGTCTAACTGCTCGTGGTCCGCAGCGCAGGTGCGACAGAGTGCTGAGATGCCTTTCTTGACTCAGCTCAACTCAACTCAGTTTAATATAAATGACAACAAATCAGTTTACTGCACCTATCAATGTATTATGAAAACACGCCTCTGAAAAAAAAAATAGAACCGGAAATTCAGATTTTTATTGTAAAATCTGAAAGTTACCTCCACTTATTTACAAAATTTCGAACAAGATGAAAGGAATTGGCTGTTATTTACCATCCTGGGCATCTATGAACTAAAGAATACCATTTTTTTTTTTTTTTTGCGTTATGGATTTTCTAAGCCTGCATTAAAAAAAAATCATTGCGATCTTAATGGCAGTTTTTGAGAAAATGACTTTCAAATGTGATCATGGGATGTTGAACGAACTATAGTTAGTTTTTTAATCAACAGATCATCCTCACTGTACATCGGAGATTTACCCTGCTGGCCTGCTATTCAAAAAGAGATTTGTGAAATCTCATTTTGGTCAAACTTTCAGGACTGGATGAAAAGGAAGGTGAACATGGTGCAGAAATTAGCATGAAGTTAACACAACCGAGGAGAGACTGGCTACTCCGAAACAAATGTTGGTCTCACAATGGATTTTCAAAATAACGTATCTGCCCTTCTCTTCTTCCACCGTTCATCTCCCAATGCAATAAAATAACATTTTTCACGCCTTCTTGCATGATAGGCATATAAGGCTAGTACCATATTTTATAGACCAATCGGCACTTGATGTGTGATGTTAACGTCACGCTAGCCTGCTTTACCTCCCATGACTTTACCTGTACACAGTTAAGGCTGGGTCCACCTGGGAGCCAATCAGTTGTGAAATAAGTCGACTCCGTATGGATTTGAATTAACCACCTTCGGATCTGCAGGAGAAATTCTTGTAGCTACACCATGACGGCTCCCTCTCAACGGAGGCATACGCCATTATCTAACTTATATCAAGAACTTCATACACTCTTTAATGATTGGCTAGATTGTAAAGGCTAGTCTTACTCAGAGTAAAGTAGTCAATTTCATTTCAACCCCCAAAAGTCGTCAGAACTACAAGAAGGGTAATGTGTTAACTATTCTTCACCTCCCTTGAGAAATATAGGATCGAATATATTAGTTTAGAAAGGAGAACGGTGATGCGGACGAAACTTTAATTCCCAGGGAAACTACTGTTGTAAATGGTAACAGGACAGGGGCGCTACATCTGGTGTCTGACCAGACTATCATGAAGACTGTAACCTAAAATCAATTACTGTCTGAAATGCCATGTTTTAGGGCGGTTATGGGACAGAGAGTCTTGAGCTATGGGATTAAGGGTCATGATATCTACGTTTATAATTCTGTTATAAAACAGGTGAATAAATTTCAAAGGTTTTTTACAATATTCTTCTCTTCTGTTCTCTTGTTATGCTTAAATGGGTGCTTAATTTTATTGCCAAGTTATACAAGGTTATACCAATACCTGAACCTATTCAACTAAACCACAACAGCACTCAAAACTACATTCGTCTCTGGTGGACCGATCCATTTAACCTCTAGGGAGGCGGCAGCGCCCAATTTGGGAAAGAATGTTGAATGTTGAATCACGAGTCGACATCACAGCACTCGGGACACTCCATACGCGTTATGTCCCCGTCTTCAGCGGCAAACAAAGAGTTATAATTCCGATGGTACAAGTAACTAGCCTGTCTCGCTCCTCCCTTGATTGTGGAGCGCCTGCCAGATCCCCTGGTAACTCCCCCTAGGGTCATTCTCATTGGAAAACATTACTACAAGATTAACACAGTCGACAGAGCGACAAATTATTTACTGATAAAGGTCTCAAAAATGTTTTAAAGGCATTGCTATTTAGCTAATTACAAACAGATTAGTCGAAGCTTCAAATATCAGATATATAAACATACAGCTTACAGACCTCAATATCGTAGACTTAAAAACTTGAAACTGATCCACTAAAATGGGTCCCAAGAAATCAACGGTTACATAGTGCTTGAAAAAACAAAACGTAATACATAAATTCAATTACAGTGCCCCAAAAAATTGATTTTAAAAGGTGTTCAGTCATTAACCGTACCACCTATACACCATTTAGAGACTGACTGATTGTTTTTACCCTGGCAAGTTATTTGCTTCTAGCTAGGGTCAGCTGTTGGACTGCCTCTCATGACTGTACTGAAAATATATAGTTCTCAGCCATTTGGCTGAGTGTACGGTGCAACACTGTGAGCTAGTTATAAATACTTTTTGACTGTTGCAAACATGGTGCGTGTTGTGTGAACTGCAGATTCATAAAATGGCCAGTGGCTTGGCCTATTGCCACAGGACTGGTAGTGCCTTACGCGAAATTGCATGTGCAACTGCCGATTTGTTCTAATTGCTGATTCTATTGGCGAGGTGCGAGGTTTGAACAACAGAGTAACATCACAGCATACAGGTAGCAACCCATAAGTGCTTCGTTTTTTTTTCTAACTCAAGTCTGAGTCAGAAGAAGCTCAGCACAGTGCACAAGCTCTATAGCACCGGTGAGGTTCCTGAAACAGTTTAGGTAGATTTTTAACCCCAAATGATGCCCGGGCAGCGCCGTTAGGCTACTCTTTTCGATTTCCAACCGCCAAGGGACTTTTTACGTGCGCAACAATGCACACGGACGTCCGGTCTCACTACCCAGCGACCAGGGGGAATTACTAGAAGTCCAAATACATGTGAAAGAATCTTAGCCCTTACCGCGGACTGAACCCAGAACCTCTAGCACTTAATTCCCGTCCCCTCCCCCAAACAAGGGTCAAAGATGGCCGGGCAAAATTTAGAGTTAAAAATCTACCCAAAGTATTTCAGGATCATCGCCTGTGCTACAGAACCTGTGCAATGTGCTGAGCTTTTTCGGACTCAGACTTGAGTTAGAAGAATAACAGAGCACTTATGGGTTGCTACCCGTGTGCCATGATGTTGATTCGTTATTCAAAGCCTCAGAACCTCAAACCTCATGGGCACTCTGATACAGTGAAACTGTGGGGTAGTCCATGTGTCATGAAGTTTTAAATACGATTAACAGGATATAATCTTAAAAGCCCTCAATAATGCCATAAAACAAGTCTTTAGTGAGAAATCCAGTCACAATACAGAAATTCTGAAAGCTGACATTCAAGAAGTAATCAAACAATTGAAACTGTTTTACTCTGGCTGTTTCAGCCAAATAATGACAACAGACACAATATATGGCTCGGAAATAATAAGAAAATAAAAATAGCAACGCACAATTAACAAAAATGAACATGTTCTTTGTAGGGAAATATTACAGAAATCGAAACACAGCCTCGTAAAGAGTTTTACACTAGTCAGCGTGCATTCACAAGTGGATTGTGACTAAAGAGACTGAGGATGATGGTTGATTACTAGAGGCTTGAGTGTCCTATAACGAGTTTCTTCAACGGACAACAGACAAATAAGGAACTTCTAGAGCTACTCGATACAAATGTGTGCCGCTGAAGGATTACAACTGAGAAATACACGGAACGCTAAGGATTAAAACTGAGAAAACCATGGAACGTTAAGGATTAAAACTGAGAAACATATAGAACGTTGGGGATTGAAACTGAGAAACACATGGAACGTTGAGGATTAAAACTGAGAAACACATGAAACGTTGAGGATTAAAACTAATAAATACATGGAATATTGATACACTGACACTGAAAAAAAAAAATCACATTTGGTCAGAGGTGGCGGGAAAGATATTAATGCATAGATAATACTTTGTTTTTTGTTTTTTTTGTTGTTGTTGATACTATCAAATAGACTGTTCACGCAAGGCAGAGAAAAAGTCTACCCGATCGTAAAATCAAATTAGGCAGCTTTCCAATAATGTACATAAATAAACAGAGGCGGAACCTTGAGAATGTAGAAGCATTATATATAATTAAGAAGCAGACAATGTATAGATCGACACTTACAGAAAGAAATATAACTAAAGTAGGACACACTAGGCAACATAAAAATCGAAAGCTTTAGTTACAGTGCCGGGAATCGAAGCTGTCACCTCCAAATTACGAATGCGCCTCGCTATGGAAACATTTGTGCGAAGAGACACGACAAACTAGGCACCCCAAGTGCTTCCAGAGCATTTGCATGAATAGCAGAACAAGTGGCCGCACATGCAATAATTGTTTCAGATTCTCTGAACATGCTTCAGAAAATCGTAACAGGTAGTTTACGTTCGGAATGAGTAGAAAGCATTCGGAAGTCTCAATTAACCTTCATCCTCTGGTTCTCCACACCTGCATATGTAGGAGTACAAGGTAATGAATGGGCCCACCAACTGGCAAGTGATGCACCACTACAGACGGGAAGAAGCATGACCAAGCTGATATCATCAATACTGTACGGACCAGGCTGGTGACTAATGATGAATCTCTGACCCTAACACGACTGCGTAACCTTAGATAAAGATGGGTGAAGCACGTCTATGCCATCTTAATTAAATAGAGAAGAAACTACAGACATGGGAACAATTAGCAGGGGTACCTTTGCTTTGATACTGCATCAGATGACTGAGCACGTATGGGAATGCACCAAGTGCAGTGACGTCTTTTTAATAACATAACATTTCAAACAGTCAGTGAAACAGGGCAAACATAGCTATGATATACTTGTATTACGAGCAATATTCACCACGATCATGACGCTGAGATATAATGGAAATTACAACAATGCCAGAGGCTCGTGAAACTGTTGGCTCAAGAATCTTGAGTCCTGTCCCCAACCAATAATGTTGAAACCATCTCCCCATGCACTCTAGAAAGTCATGTAGGGGTCATGCATATACGTACCCCTTTATAGTCGTTGTTAATATAGATAATATTAATTCCGATTTAGAATTATATTTATTTGCCACCATCAGCACATAATAATAATAATAATAATATTTTTTTACCTTAATAATAATTTCACGCTTAACAACGACACCCCCCCCCCTCTTCCAAAAAAAATAAAAAAATACAGGGTGATGAGGCCATTTCCCTTAGTAATTTCCTTGTGACGGCGCCCCTACCCAAGTGTATAATCCGTACGAAATACGCACAATATTGATCATACCACGCCTGCTATTTCCAAATGTGTATTAAAAACATAATTACAAAACCCAACAGACGTTTCCTTCCACGAAATTATAGAAACTTCGGTAAAAATTGCATTAGCTCCGCAATATTACCGTCTGGCAATTCGATAAAGGAAGTAAGCAATACATTATTCAATGTTGGAAAAATATTTAATACATAATATTGGAAATTACAACCCAGACATGTTTCCGAAAAAAATTACTTGCTGATGTTCTCCTTGTCATCTTGGGGAATACAATATATGCTCATGCAGCGTCAACACGTAATGATTTTATTTCCTAGCAATCCTAAAAGAAAAATAAATAGTTAAATAGACAGTGAATAACATTTTTATTTAGTGTGTACTGACCTAGTACGACAAAAAAGAAAATTTATTATGCTACGTTCGAAACTGAAAAGAAGACACCCATTGCACGTCAAGCGTTGCCAGATGGAGTATGCCACAAAATCGACTCGGTCAAACTGGATCTAGAAACAGAAGTAATAACAACCGCAAAGAGTCCCTTCCAGGTTCAGATCGATTGCTCACAGTTAATCTGTATTGATTTTTGACTTGTGTATAATACAAATCTTTGTCCCGACACAAAGGGGGAAAAAAGTAGCAAATTCTGTTCTAGAAGTATGTTGACAAGATTGTGAAACAACCACCACTGTAAGGGGAGTCGAACACTATTAGTGTTTGTGGGACAGAGAATTAAACAAACATGCCAATGAACGTACACGAATGGTGCAAACGACACAGTATCTCAATCTTTTAAACATATAGATTTAGATTAATCTGAGTGGATATTTGGCTGGAAATAGTAAACAACAATCAACTGAAAATAAGATCCATCATACATTAAGAGACACGTATTTTTACAGGTTGGGGCAACACAATAAACACCTTAGGTTTAAAACATCTCCCCCCCCCCCAACACACACACACACATTTGAAGCACTCAAGTGTCTCACTTCACAGACGAACAGTATAAGTTAAATACAGTTATTGTTATCACCGTCAGTGCACTTCGAGCATTCCCTGCGGGGTCAAATCTCTTATGCAACTGCCTTGCGAAGGTAGCTCCACTGTTTCTATGTTCAGTTAGTTAGTGTCTTCTGTCTTGACGTCGGAGGCAGCATGGATCCAGGCTTCACTCCAAAGTCACGTAATCTGTGGTTATCCACACACACACACACACACACACACACACACACACACATATATATATATATATATATATATATATATATATATATATATACATACATACACACACACATACTGAGATGTGAACACACGATTGTTTTACCAATAAACAAAATAAAAAATAAAAATTTCAATTGGAATGGAAAGCGCGCAGTGGACCAATAATTTGG
This sequence comes from Candidula unifasciata, assembly GCA_905116865.2. Lineage (NCBI taxonomy): Eukaryota > Metazoa > Mollusca > Gastropoda > Stylommatophora > Geomitridae > Candidula > Candidula unifasciata. Next base: position 44,454 of record CAJHNH020000107.1, read on the forward strand.
GGAAACATTCACCCAGATTCAACTCTAATGCATCTTCCTGACTAGATAAATAATGTAATAGAATTGTCCTTTTTTTCCCCATATACTTATTCCGTAACACATCGCAGAGAGCTGGTAGATGGTATTTCCTGACTTTTAATTCTGTCGCTTTTTAGTGCCATACTGGGTTTCTGTAGTGTATCCTTCGACACACACATGAAAACGAAACAAAGCTCAGTAATAACAGAATCTTGATCAATTGAACAATGCGTTAAACTAGACGTGCCACCAGCACATGACTAGATGTTTTCTGAATAAATCTATAACTAATATCACTGCCCTCGGGACAATGCCAGTGTGTTCCGTCTCCTTCAGTAACCAGCGAAAAGACAACATGTTAACCTGTAATACCAACTAGAACCTCTTTAGAAGTCCGCCTGTTTGCCTCTCAGCGTTGAATATCTTGCAGAGCCTCTGCCCACCCAAGCCGAATTAGTCTTTTAAGGTATGGAAACTGTTCTGTTGCACTTTCCATCAGATCATACAGAGCCTCCACCACACCCTATCATAAAGTAACTCACCACCCAGAAGATGGCAGAAGCAAATCTATCAGCCTCTCCTTGCTCCGCACACCTGAACCGAAAATCCATGATATACTTCTGATCAAAGTCTCATCAAGCCATACAAGGCACTTCACACGTATGACGATAGTTTCTGATTTTTGAAATATGCTCTGTGAGTCCGTTACAGTTTGAGGTTTGAGCAACGGATCAACATTATGGCACACGGGTAGTAACCCATAAGTGCTCCCTTCTTCTCCTAACCTAATTCTGAGTCCGAAGAAGCCCAGCACAGTGCATAAGCTCTGTAGCACCGGCGAGCTTCTGACATACTTTGGGTTGACTTTTGACTCCAAATTTGGCCGGGCAGCGCCGTTAGGCTACTCATTTCGAGTTCCAACCGTCAAGGGAATTTTTACGGGCCCAACAATGCACACGGGCCGTCCGATCTCACAACCCAAAGACTAGGAGGAAGTACTGTGGTCCAAGTCTACGTGAACAAATCGCAGCTCTTACTGGGGATTGAACCCAGCACTTCTAGCACTCGAGGCGGACACAATGCCTCGAGACCACGCAGCTCCCTCGTTAAATTACAGAATGCCAGGCTGTACCTCTCTCAAGCCATCGGTAAGGATTTCAAGAGTACATGCTGTAGATTACGAATGCTCATGCTAATATATGTTTGCAGAAAAAGTAAAGATCCCTTTTCAAGCCTTAGGCGCATCGGGCATATGGGTAGAGCATCCCATATTTTTACATTCCATTTAGCACTAGGTGTGTGATGTAGTAAGCATCACGCCGGCCGTCTTTACTTCCCCAGGACAGCCATCTTGGTACCCATTTTAGGCTGGGTCGACCTACGACGCCCCATACCATGATAAAAACCCACTCAGCCAGCAGTGGGTTTCGATCGCTGTAGTTCAGAATTACAAGTCGGACTGGCAACACCTAAGCCACGGACGCCGCTGTTTGCAGTATAGAGATGCTAATATGTAGCCAGACAGAATACGACTATAAAACTACGGAGAACTGTCTATAAACAATTATACTGGTAATCTAGGGAACCATTAGCTTTTGGTAACGTGCCCTTTCAACATTCGTACCCCCCCCCCCACCCCCCAATCCAATATTGAATGGCTGATCCTCCGCTCTTTGCCTCTTATATCTGATGGGAAAGGCGTATAATCCTCCCCGAGACGGTAATATCTAGTAGCCATACAGCCTTGGGTCATCAAAAAGCAGCTTTTGGAGTTGAAGTGGCTACAGTTGTACTGACCACTCCACCCATTCACAGACGTATGGTCAAGACTACTTGAGGCTGGTATAATAACCACACCAGAATATGTCACACTGGCATAGAAAATGGGTCCTTTTGTGTGCTCTATACATTACTACCGTGATAGCCTGAATTGCCCGCTAATGTCCACACATAGCTTATTTTTCACTAGTTTCTTTGTGTTCAAAGTCTGGTAAGCGAAGTTACTTTTCTGTACACTTCTCAATGACTATTTAAAAACTTGTTTCATTTGACGTATACCCCAAACCTCTCTCTCTCTCTCTCTCTCTCTCTCTCTCTCTCTCTCTCTCTCTCTCTCTCTCTCTCTCTCCCCCTCTCTCTCTCTTAGGTCTATTCATCAATGATCTATCTATCAGTAATATTGATGACTTACGGTCTTTCCGTCCATTCGTCTATCTTGTCTGTTTGTCTGCCTGACTGTCATCCATCCATCCATCCATTAATCCATCCATCCATCCATCCATCCATCCATCGATCGATCCATCCAGCCATCCATCCAACCATCTGAATGCAAACTTTCTCATCCTATCGCTCTCTCTTCATCTATCCATCTAGTCACTCGTCTGTGATTCATTTTAAGGATCAGTTTTTAACAATTACTGGTATGAAACAAAATATCTTTTTAACAATTACGAGCGTCTCACACTGTCCACTGAGACAAAGTCTGGAAAGTACTGGCTCACTCTCTCCCTCGGATACAAACCTGACTACTGCGTTTAATAGTTCAGCAACGCTGGGAGTTTCCGGTTGCGTCTACAATCTCGGTGATCGAACGTCCATCGTCAGCCATCGTTAAACTCCCCCCCCCCCCTTTTCCCCAAGCAATCACTTGTAGCAATTTTTTGAGGCCGCATCCATTAGGAGTAATGGCCAAGATAGAATATACGCTGATTACCTACTGTTTCTTAAAACTCCTATTGGTAAACTAGTTTGTCCATTAAACTCTCACTACAGACAAATTGAAAAAAAAAATCTAATCTCGTTTTAACTATATTTTCTTCTATCATCATTATCATCATAAACAGCTTTTGCAGTTGAGAGCCGCGGAGAATACCGTGCTGTACAGTACCGGGTAGCTGGTATTGACAATGCGTTTGTAACCTCGGTTATAGATGAAGTGTTATTCTTGGACCTTGCGCGCATTGTTTCGTCTTTGTGATTTGTCATTATCCTCTTCGTTTTTACTAGCTACTCATCGTATTTGCTAGAGCAGCGGTCTACAATCTAGGGTGGGGGCGCCCTCTTCAGGGGCGTGAGGAAGTTACAGGGAAAGGGGGAGGGTGGCGTCAAGCATATATTGAAAATGAGTTTATTTCTACTTGTAATAATCCTCTATAATACCATTTTCAAAATTGTGTTCTAAAAAATGTTTTTGAAACTATTTAGAAAATAAAAAATTAAAAAACTAAGAACGTTTTGTGTGTGTGTGTGTGTGTGTGTGTGTGTGTGTGTGTGTGTGTGTGTGTGTGTGTGTGTGTGTGTGTGTGTGCAGTTTGTACATCTAATGTTAAAAATGTAATAATTTAATATTATAGCGCCTGCATTTAATTATAGATTAGGAACTGTCACATATCGCTCCTGTCGCGTGCCTGATTTAAGGATTTCTCCTTAAGAACCAACAGCACTCTGAAATAATTATGTTGAGTCGTTGGCTCGTATTGGTCTAAGAGATGCCCCGTGGCCAATTTACGCTCAACTTATTTCAGGAGTAGGGCAACTCAAGTTTAGGCACTACAAAATATATATTATTCCTAGGCACACTTGGCTGGACACCCCCACTACTATAAAAAGATAGCCCCCAGGTTATGATAGTCTACTATCAACAGTAGCCAGCACATAATAAATATTTTAATTCAGTGCGGGCTAAAAGATGCCATCTTTGCTGGAAATCTATCATCAGAATGTTGCAACGTAAGGGTATTTTTAGACAGTGATAGGAAGACACGTGGGTCGTCATCAACAGCGAAAGTCTCATCCTGGATAAGAAAGGAGGAATAATTTCATCACTATTGATTGACACCTATTTGAGGTGAGGAATTAGTAGGCAACCATCAGTCACTGGGGACCATGGAGTTGTGCTGCTGGTTTGGGGGAACAGCGTTTGCTATGATTGTAAAGTCCAATGGCTACAGAGTATGAGGAGAAAGGTGGAGACAAGCATGCTCCGTGCAGAGTGGCAAGCATCATTTCAAAGGTCCTGGGTAGTTAGCATCCTTTGGATATTTTATCTAGGTCATGCCGGTATGTTGAAAAATAAGCAGGCAGACAGACTGACCGGTTCTGCACTACTTGTGGTGATCTGATGTATGACAAGCTGGATTTTGTGAGGGCCCTTTGGAAGCGAGTGAACAGTGCCGATGCACAGACATTTCCTAACCGTCTGAGAAGAATGGCACTGTGAGAAGTAACAAGGGAATCTGGCAGACGCTCGACACTCAGGGAAAAGGCGAGACGGATATAAGTAAAAACGGATGCTGGTACCATCGGAATTTTACCTCTTCGCTTGCTGCTGAAGAAGGGAACGGGGCTTATGGGGTTGTCTCAAGTGGTGTGATGTTTATCGATTCTTAATTCGACATTCAATATTCAACATTCAGACTTTGCTACACAGTCCACATAATCCTTCATGCTCTATGATTCTGAGGCCGGCTTTCTCTCAGACGTTTTCTCTTTATGGCTTGTTGCAATTGGCCTCTTGCAAACTGACATTCCGTCCTTTACTGTCTCCCTTGGAGTCGGTACGCTTGTCCCAAGTGTCTGAGCCAGTGTGGATATCTTTCATGTCAAGTCTGCATATGTCCTTACTGTGTAGCTTTCGCTTTAATGCAGGTCTTATACTTGTTACCAGGTGAGGAATTATACACTAGATAACAAGAAAACTGAAAATTCAGGATTAAGCCAGTTCTCCAATTAGTCGCTTCTAAAGGATATCTACATTATAAAGCTTCCAAAGGACATTCTCTATCGCTGTAGATGTTTTCATTAGCGACCTTCGTGAAATTCCAGCTGCTGACCATTTGTCTTGCGTAGGTTTTGACAGTGTTACCGAGAACTAACCGTTTAGTAAACAATGGCAAACTATTGAACGTAAAATTAAACTAGAAAAACCACAACAGCCTAAGAATTGCTGGGGTTAGTTCTTAAATGTCTTCTAAAGGATACGTAACTAACTATATTACTATATACGTTCAGAAAATGAGTTCGAGTGCATGAAATAATTTTCTCGACTGCGCTAAGAAATTACTTGAATTTGTTCGTTCGAGTTGAAAATTTACCAAAAATACTTGCAATATATAAAGTCACTCACCTTCACTCCTTTAAGGTAAAGTTAAACGAATTCACAAATTGCAGCCACTTTTCCCTTTGTTATTGTTGTGTAATTCATGTCAAGAATTGTCCATGCCGAAAGTTAGATTTGTCGTGTTGTGTGAACCTTGTTCTCCTTCTCCTTTTCGTTGATCTTAGTAGTCCTAATTCATTGAATATATGTCTTAATTGCAGTCAATAAGACAATGCTCGAATTATCGCATTAAAAAAAATTTTGTTAGAGTTTTGTTTGTTGCGTATTCTTAACAGGAGGTTCCTGAACCAACCTCAGACTTTGTTTTTTGGCTCTTGTGTTTTTTTTTTTTTTTTTTCTAGATAAATTTACGTCGAGTTGGGTGCCATTGCTTTCTGGATGGTAGGATTCTCGATACCACTGTCGAAAACAACTCGAGGCGCAAGGCCCGTAGCTGGGATCGAGCCCGGCATTATTCCGTCATTACGAAGCGCGTTCGCAACGCTTAAGCCATAGACGTGCAAGAGAACACATGTTCAAAGCCTGGCACTTAACCTTCTCTGATTATATTTATTCCTCTCTGTAAACTTCTGCTTTTAATCAAAATAATTACAACAATTAATATGTGCGATAACAAAAACAGAATTTACCGGCGTGCGATTACGTAAAAAATAAAACAGCACAGGTTAATTAGTATCCAAAAACTATAAGCTGACCATTTGTACCAGATGACGCTATAATGTGACAAGATGTTTTTTCTTCTCTTAAAACTCTTAAAAGACGACTCAATTTGCGTGCTTGAAGAAGCATTTCACAAATAGCACTCACCACTATAATTTAAAGTGCAGCAGGAGAGGATCGAAGATGGAAGTCATGACCTAGGTCGGCCCACCCTCTAAAATTGTCTAGGAGTTATTGGCCGAAACAGTTGTTGACGAGGGATCTTCTACTGATGATCGGTAGACACCTGCTGTACATGCTCCCCTGTGGAGTTCTTCTTAATAATGGAACACATTGTGTTTTGTTGAGAAATGTTGCTAATATTATATTATGAAATGTTAGACTTTCTAAAACAATTCCTGGTATTCAACTTTCTAGTTGGATCTAAGGTGCTCACGTCAATGTTGTCCCGTGTGGTTTCCGAGGCCTCTTTGTAGGAAAAGAAGAATAGACCAACTGTCTACCCAAAAGCACGTAGTAAGGGTCCAATAATTTGTAGCTTCCTTCGAATTCGGAGTGCATCTGCCTGAAAATCGAGGAACCAACAGTCAAATGAGTCAGAACTGTAATATGGATGTGCACCCAACACTCAGGTTCTGGAACCGGACTACAGTCCACAAGTGGACCAACAACCAGAACTTTCCCCCGAGTTTACAGCTGGTGAACGCGAAGAAGAAGAAGAAGGTAATTGTTTATCATCCATTTGATGGACATTCGATTCTATGACAACGAGGCAGGTGTACGTGTTAGATGCTGCATCACTGCAGCCCCACATTTCTCACATAGGCAAAACGGAATCTTCTCAGCTGGAAAATCCTTTCTTTCTTTGGCTATGTCTGTTTGTATCTAGTCTCTGTGTATCTCTTTGGCTATGTCTGTCCGTCAGTCTGCTACCAAGTTTACATGTAGCTACATTCACCGTTAATTTACCAGATGTACAATGTTACCACAATAACGACAATCTGTCCTGTTACTATTACATTTTTTTTTCATTTGATAAAAGTCGTCCCCATGTGGGATGCACTTTTTCGTTATTTGAAGCTCCACCCTGGCTTTTGCCAGGGGCCCTGAATATAGCAGTTGAATATCATCCAACGCACGGTCATCACAATCATTTTTGACAGGAGCATATCGTCCAAGTACCACGTGAGAGATTTAGTGTTAAAGAGATAAGGAAATGACTGAATGCGCAACTGATTTTTTTTTTTTTCAATGATGTTAAATTGTTTTTGCCTGCTCATGTTATCTAACAGCCAAATAGAGAAGCTAGGACGCATGCAAAATGAAGCCACGCGAGTCATTTTGGGATGCACTTGGGACACGCACATACTTGCATTGCTGTCCGTATATTGAAGATACACAGTGTTATAAGCAAAAATGTACCTTAAAGTTGCAAAGGACTGGGAACACCTTGTACATGAGGCCCTGCGGGAAAGCAAGAGGCATCGGCTGAAAAGAGGCAGCTCTTGGATGGCACAGGCAAAAGTCACGATCAGAAATGTTTGTGCTACTGACACGACAGTACATGGTAAGGAATGGATTACAGTGCCGCCCAACAAAAAAGATTTTTACAAAATTATAGTTACCTTGGACCGATGGTGATGGGGGTGGATAGAGGCATCAGTGCAAGATCTGATCAATGAAAATTCACGCCAAGGAGACATCGTTATATACTCAGATGGGTCTGTAGTGAGTGGTAACAAAAATGGGTTGGGTTTTATTACTAAGCTTCATGGACACTGCTCGAAAACAGAGAGCCTCACGAATAACATCGCGACATCCAGTATGAGAATGGAGGTGGAGGCAGTAACGGCAGCTTTCTGATGGCTTGAGCGCAGCACAGCACAATACGTGGTAACTGTAACTTACTAACAGAGCATGGAAACTGGCGTCCTGCGCGCAGAGTGGCTTGCATCGCTTGATAAGACTGATCAAGAGCTTATCGTGAATTTTCTGTCCTGGATATTCAGGTGTTCGGGGTAATGAGCAAGCTGATAAATTGGCTATTGCTTCTCCTCTGGGCGGTGAGCTACATCACAATAATGCGTAAGTGGTGAAGGCTCTCAGGGATCAAGTGCACGGTGCAACAGGACAGACTGGGTATCCATACAATGACAAGCTAATTCAGCGGAACAGATACTGTTAGCATATCGAGTCTTTATTGGCTTCCGAGGAAGGAGCCGGAGCATCTGTGGGAATGTTCTGAGGACAGGGATGTCAATTCTTCATTCACTCATTCGTTCACTACGATGTGAATGGCACACGCTGAATGTGATATTGCAAATAATATACAACTTGTAAATACATAGGAAGTGGGAGGGGTGGGTCTACCCATTACTTTGAAAAGGCGGGGGTGGGGATGGGGGGTGAACCTGAGCAGCCGGTGGAGGGGTGGGGGGGGGGATTTGACATCCTAGAGATAGGACTGGCGATTCCTTTGATGTGAGAGTACATCTGCCTACCAGGACACACCTGACTGCAGACAAACTTTCCGACTGCAGTTCTGTAAAACGATGCACACAACTCAGGTCCTGGAACAAAGCTAAAGTTCATAAATGAACGATCAACGATGACTTTCTGCCGGAGTTAACAGCCGGTGTATGTAAACAAACAAACAAACAAACTAAAATGTGTTTCGGGATATTAAAACTGCGCTCACAAATGTATCCTCAAAGCGGCCCACTAATAATTACAAGACACTAATATCATGCAATATTTAAATGAAAAAAAAATGAACAATTAAGAATGAAGATATACCTGTGGCCCACACGTAAATCGATTTATGTTCTGAGTACTAATATTTACATGGACGCTTGTTAGACGCGGCGTTATATTTACATTTAGTGGCAGTAATTGTACAGCGGCGCAAGTGCATGTAATCGATCGTCCACTTGCTAATGTTGTATCCAGCAATTTAATTTCTAGCCTGTGTTTGCTCTGAGCACTGAATCTGTGGACTTTCGGACATAACTTTCTTTTTTCTTCGTAATCTTCAAAGATGGATATGCATATTGCAGTACTGATGGGTGAGTGTTACTAAAAAGGAATATTCCTTTTATAATTAAAAGTCTGAAATGCATAGCCACTTAATGACATATGGAGGGAGAGCGAGAGAGAGAGAGAGAGAGAGAGAGAGAGAGAGAGAGAGAGAGAGAGATAGAGAGAGAGAGAGAGAGAGAGACACACACACACTCACTCACACTTACACACTCACAAACACCCACCCACACCAACCCCCCCCCCCCCCACACACACACACACACGCGCATCCACCCCCCTTCCACATAGAGTGAGTTAGAGAGAAGGTGAGAGAAAGAGAGAGAGAAAGAGAGAGAGAGAGAGAGAGAGAGAGAGAGAGTTGGAGTTGTCCTGGTAATACCTGACTTGCAATTCTTTGTGGTTCCAAGTTGGGCTAGAATGTGATACTGCATTATGTATGCTTTGGCTGCACTACACACACCCGCACACATCCACGTGTATACACACCACATATATACACACGCCCGCGCACGCGTGTACGCCAAGGCGAGTTAAGAATCAACAGCATCTTGGTTATATTAAAACATCTGTTGACTGCACTCATTGGTCAAAAGAACAAGCCTTCGATGTGTTATTTTCTTGTACACTAAAAAGAAAACAAAAAAGACAAAGACAGAATCTTGGAAGAGCGAAGGAGAGGTAAGAAATATAAAACGAAGGGATGAAAGAAAAGACTGAAGAGAGCAAATTTTTTTTCACATGAACAAGTGAAAAAAAAAAAGAAGATAGATGCAGGAAAGATAGCCAGATAGAGAGGAATATGCAAGAAAGAAAGAAAGACAGCTTGATATATTGACTGATAGAAAAGGGGAAAAGGACAAAGAAATAAGAAAGTAAAACAGTAGAAAACAGACAGACACACACACAAACATACAAACAAAGGATGTTTACCAAATCAGCTATTGCTGTTATAAACCAGGAGACTGCTAGAAAGCAACACCTCATGGCGATCCTGGTATCAAATGCCACTAAACCTGGAGAGATGAGCCACAGCTGGAGACTGAAGTTGATTCATCCACCACAGGAGGCTGCGAGCGCATGCAGCTCCTAACTACAATGACTTCCATAAATAATTGTATTCACTGATGTCAGATACTTGGAATCTTAAATTTCCTTTCGACACGAGGCAATGGCGAGCACTAGGGGATCCCTGAGAACACTGAGGTAAAATGGGGTGTCCATTCCATACTTGTTGGTATAAAATTCTAAAGCTAGAGGATATACTTCGTTACACCAGCTTTTTCATATTCAAAATGGCTAAGTCTCTCCATGCAGAACGCCTAGCTGTTCACTGAAAGCGTCACACAAAGTTAAGAGCTTTGTTTCAGGAGATGCTCGACGCTACCTGCAATAGACCAGGAACCGATCGTGGTGAAAGCTTCATCATCAGTTCACTTTATCCCTATTGGCACACGATGCTTCAGGGAGGACTTTTCATGCCTTCATGTGCAATCTTCAGTGCAGTTGTCCATGTCAGAAATGCCGCATTCAGGTCACTTTTCATCGTCCGTCTCCATGTTGTTTTTGGGCGCCCCTTATTTTCTCTTTCCCTCTGGTATCCATGTGAGAGCTGCTTTGGCAGGTATATTAGGATTTATTCTCATAACATGGCCAAGCCATTTCCACCTTCTCTTGGTTATCATACTGTCTAGAGTTTCTTGGTTTGTGACTTGAAGTAGCTTAGTGTTTGAGATTGTATCTGGCCAAAAATTTTGACAATTATACGTCGACATGTGTGGTGAAAAGTGGATTGCTTGTGTGCATCTTTTTTGGTCATTTTCCAGCATTCTGCTCCATAAAAAAGAACTGGAAAAATTATGCTCTTGTTGAGTCAGAGTTTCGTTCCTCTGCAGTAACTGTTGGGTTTCCAGGTGTGCCTCATCCTTCTAAAAGCAGCTCTAGCTTTGTTCAGACGTGATTGTATGTCTTCCTGCCTCTCCCAGTTGGGGACACCACACTACCAAGATATGTAAATGCTCTACATTTTCAAGTGTTCGGTTACTTATGGGTCACTGGTTTTGGTATAGACTGTTTGTCATGATTTAAGCTCTGTGATTATTACAAAATAAGAGCAGAATGGCATTATGCTGGATTAGAAGATCGGAAATTTAGCACTTCCTAACAGAAACCTCAAAATTCATTAACTGCGCAGAATAGTGTGAATAAAATTGTTTGATAGAATCACTAATGTCAAGCTTTGGGAGAAAACTAGGCAAGTTCCAGTGGACTAAGGGTGAGGAAAAGTAGCTGGCGTTGGATAGGACACACGTTAAGAAAACGTGAGAACAGTATAACTAGAATGTCTTTGCATTGGAACCCACATGGGCATGGAAATAAAGGAAGATTAAAAACGCATGGAGAAGTGAGCTAGAGAGTAAAGTTAAAAGGATGGGGAGGACATGGGGAGAGTTGTATAGTGAAGGATAGTACGATTTGGCGCGAGTTCATTGAGGGTCTATGCTCCATTGGGTGTTAGAAAGGAAGAAGAAAAGGCAGAAGAGAACAAATGAAACTTCAGTCACTCGATCAAACTCAATTTACCTTTTACGCAATGGGGGTTAGCTGAAATTGATTTTCAACAATTCTTTATTTAGTATTAGTTGTACACTCTCTTAGACTTCCGTCCGTCCATCTCTTGATGTTGTCCTCACATGTGTATCACTGTGCAGCTCTTGCTCGATGGACTTCATTTTGTCTCTTTATTATTTCTTCCTGTGAATTGTTAAAAGTACTATACATTTCTGAAGATTGGCTGTAAGTGTCTGACATATGTACGTCTGCGGTGTGAAATGTTTTACATTTCTCAAGGTCGGGCTGAAAAGTATTTGACTTCTGTATGCCTGCGATATGAGCTGTTATATTTTTATGAACGTCTGGCTGTGAGGTGTTTGCCTTTTGAATGTCTGCAATGTGAAGATATGAAGTTCTGACTGTAAAATGTTAGATTTCTGTACGTCTGCAATGTGAAGATCTGAAGTTCTGACTGTAAAATGTTAGATTTCTGTACGTCTGCAATTTAAAGTGTAGACATGTTTGAAGTTCCAGGTTGCGAAGTATTTTGTCCTTCAGAAGATCTGGCCTGAAGAGTTAAACTTTTCTGAAGGCTCAGAGTGTCAAGTGTCAGACCTTTTTGATGGTCTCTGATGTGATGAGTTACATCTTTCCGAAGATTTGGAGCATGCAGTGCTAGATCCTTCTGTTAGGTCTAAGGGGTGCAGTGTTAAAACTTTCTGACATTTATCCTGTACTCATTTTACAGGTAGAATTGACCCTATAACCATAGTAACTCTTGCAGGAAAATGAAACTTTACCGGACTTGAATATTTACAGGTAGAACTGAGCCTATAACCATACTAATTCTTGCAGGAAAATAATGCTTTACTGGACATGAACATTTACAGGTAGAATTGACCCTATAACCATAGTAACTCTTGCAGGAAAATGATACTTTACTGGACTTGAATATTTACAGGTAGAACTGACCCTATAACCATAGTAATTCTTGCAGGAAAATAATGCTTTACTGGACATGAACATTTACAGGTAGAATTGACCCTATAAACATAGTGACTCTTGCAGGAAAATGATACTTTACCAGACGTGAACATTTAGAGGTAGAATAGACCCTATAACCATAGTAATTCTTGCAGGAAAATGATACTTTACCGGAACGTGAACACCATACCACGATGTTTGTACTCAGTTTCCTTCAGCACACAGTGTAACTTGATAAAATTAAAAAAAAAAAGCAAAAGAAAGTGTCGTTGACACAACATCAGCGTGTTGTCAAATGCTTGCTATGGCACTAGATACATGTTTATGTTTATTTAGCTAGCTGGTCGAGGGTGACTTTTTTTTTTTTTTTAGGGAGACAAATGTATTCGCTAGTTAGGTAGTTAGTTAGCTAGTTAGTTAGGTTATCATTATTGCACTCCGGACGTTTTCATAGGTGCTCAGATCCTTCCCCCAATATGAACCCCAGCGTCCGGTGGCTTATAGTACCAGATCTATGTTGATTAACAAGTCCTCTGTTGCAACCTGGTGTGGGTCTCGTTTTCTTTTTTTAAGCCGATCTTAACTCCTGTCTATCATTCTGGCGAGTTATGTGGATTCACTGCCTCCAAAGTCCTTATCCATTCCTTTTTCTCGGAGGGCATTAATAATATTATTATTATCCATAGGTTGACCGTTGATAGTGATAGCAGATTCAGCCAATCTGCAGCTCTGTAATTTCCATCGATACCTGCATATCCCGGAACGAGAATAAAGGTGACTTCACGCACTGCGGATTTCTGTAATTATTCAGGACATTGCCCGCGCACCGAATTTGTCTGAACTCTCCGGATCATACTCATTGAATCCCTCAGTACACATGCCCGGGTGTAGTTTTGTGTTTCGGTGTATTATTTCCAGCGAGCGGCTTTCAGTTCAATGTTTCTATAACCTCATATGTTTTTCGCCTGTTACCTTTCTATTCCCAGTTGTTTTCAATGCGTGAAAACAAATACTCTAGTTTATATTATTTGAAACACAATACTCTATTTAGTTGCCATTGAGGATATTATGTAAGCAACACCACCTTCCCCTCACCCCTAGCGCCCAATGTTTACATTGTGCCTTGAATGAGAGTACGGACATCGGGCACAGGTAATAGCTGGACGGTAAGAATTTCGCTCTCTCTTTCTCTCTATTTCTCTCTCTGTGTCTCTCTCTGTCTCTCTGTCTCTCTCTCTGTCTCTCTCTGTCTCTCTCTGTCTCTCTCTGTCTCTCTCTGTCTCTCTCTCTCTGTCTCTCTCTGTCTCTCTCTCTATGTCTCTCTATGTCTCTCTCTCTCTCTGTCTCTCTCTATCTCTCTCTCTTTGTGTCTCTTTCTGTCTCTCTCTGTCTCTCTCTGTCTCTGTCTCTCTCTGTTTCTCTCTGTCTCTCTCTGTCTCTGTCTGTCTCTCTGTGTGTGTCTCTCTGTCTCTGTCTCTCTCTGTCTGTCTCTGTCTCTCTCTCTCTGTCACTCTCTGTCACTCTCTGTCGGTTTGTCTGTCTGTCTGTCTGTTTCTCTCTCTCTCTCTCTCTCTCTCTCTCTCTCTCTCTCTCTCTCTCTCTCTCTCTCTCTCTCTCTCTCTCTCTCTCTCTCTCTCTCTCCGTTTCTTTCACCATCCTAAACATTCCACTCTACCGATAATTCAGACTGCTCATTTACTCAGACTAGCTAATTGTTTATACTGACTAACGTTCTGTTTACTATAGAAACGTCTCTAATTCGGCAACGTATAACTCTAGCGGCACCACTGTTTGCTTTCCATACTGCCTACATAAAGACGATGAGGCCACGTTTCCTTGTAATTTCATGTTTACCTAACCTGTCTTCAAGACTTGACTATAACTTGTACTTTTTTTAATGAGTATGACTTGACGTTATCAGTGAAACAATACAAACAAGCAAAATATAAACTTTTGAACGTAATGAAAGATCGTGGAATCACTGACATTAGAGAGATTAAAGCCGAGGCAATGAGGCAACTGATGGCTTTATCAGAATGTGTCTTTTACCAGATGTACTTTTGTCATCATAAAGAACGCTGAAATTATAACGACAACTAGCTGACAGGTCTACTGATCGGCTTACACAAATGTAGTAGCAGAACTTACACTGTCAGTAGCAGCTGCTACTTTAACTCAATCAAGACGAAGCAGTTATTTTAAGAGTAAAAACGTATGTCTCTAAAGGCGTTCAAAAGTAAAGGACATAAGTAATAATCGGGACAGATGTACAGGCCGGGAAACGGAATTAAGTAAAGCAGGCCATGTTTGATTATGGTCTTTAAACTGTTAACACCGGCGGACTTAGTTGGAGAAAACATATTTTTCCGCACCGGCTGATGGCTAAGACAGCAACAAATTTAAACAATATCCCCCCCCCCCCCGAGTGGGTTCCGGGGCCCCATTGTGGGGAAAACAAGAAGAGACCCACTGGCAAAAGCATGTCGTAAGAGTCGACTAATTGGGGAGCTTCCTTTGAAGTCGGAGTGCATCTGCTGGAGAGGCAAGGAACCAACAGTTTGTATTCAAGAGAATGAGATCTGTAAAACTAATGCACATGCAACACTCAGGTTCTGGAGCAGGACTGCAGTTCAATAGTGGACGAGCAACCAGAACTTTCCGCCAGAGTTTACAGCTGGTGAACGCGAAGAAGAAGAAAAAAAACAATATTTTTTTAAAAATTAATAAAATTAATACAAAATAAGTAATACAAACTTGCAATGGTAGTGGCGGTAGTGTAGCGGTTGGGCGCTCGCATGTCGCCACGAATGTTTGGGGTTTAAATCCTCATGGGGGCAGATGTTATTTTTTCCCCTTAAAATAGAACCTGGTTTCCAGGTCGACCCAAGCTGAGATTGATACCAGGTAATGTCCTGGCAAGTGAAAGCGACCGCTGTTATGTTGACCACATCGCCCACAGAGTGCAGACTGGTCTATAAAATATGAATACAGGTATAGCACCATATGTGTGCCCAATGCCCCTTTCTTCTTCTTCTTTTCTCGACTCCTGGAATGTCTCGCGGCGTCAGGGCAGAAACATATCTGTGGAACGGGACTTCTTTACGCTTCTTGTAAAGTACTTTCTAGTGTAAATTTTATATTTCAGTAGTCCATGTTCTGCGTGGTCGATCTCTGGATCTGTTACCGTTCTATCTGTATAACATTGCTCTCTGTGGGGCCCTGTCTGCTGCCAATCTTGTCACATGGTCAAACCATTTCATTTGTTGTCTACCTATACAGTTTAATACTGGTTCTGTGCCGACTCTCCTCCTGATATATCATTGTTCCTAAGTCGATCTTTCCTTGTTACATCTAGCAATTTAGGTGAACATTTCATTTCAGTCTTGACTACATTCCTCCTGTCTTCTGAAAACAGTGTCCCTGTTTGACATCGATAGCATAGCGTTGGGAGGAATATTATGTTGACCAGTGTTCTTTTAGTGTTCATATGCATATGCTTGCAATTCAAAATTGGTGCCCTTTTAGCCAATTCCTCACTTGTGCCAGGACCCTTTATTTTATTATCTGCATCTTAGCGGTAAGAAATTATTATTCATCCACATGCCTGAAGCGAATCCACGGAAAATATAGTGAAAAACGGGGATATAATTAGTTATCAAAACTTGAATGATGAGAAGAGGAGTGGAATGATATAGAATACTATATCCCAACCTTTGTGTGTGTGTGTGTGTGTGTGTGTTTGTTTGTGTGTTTGTGTGTTATTTCACTGATAACGCCATGTCTTACTCGTCAAAAGAAATTTACGTTATAGTCAAGCCTTAAAAACAGGTTTAGGTAAACAGGAAATTGCAAGGAAAAGCGGCCTCAGCGTCTTTATCACCTGACACGCCCCACCTAAACCTTTCTAAAAAGCGTGTAATTGCCTATGTACCTTAAACTCTTGACGTGTCCCCTTTCTTCATCAAGTAAATTGTTCCCCATTACAAGCAAATTGTTCAATGTGTTACGTGGGTCTTATATAAGGAAACACTAGTATAGAAACAAGTTAATGATCAGCTCTCTTACTATTGTCTGGCCCATTTAGTTGATACCTGAATCAATTTCTTGCAAATTATCAAATAGATTATCGAAATACGATCAGGCCAGGAAATTCATGAGTTAAGCACACTCTGAGTGAGAGGATAATAAACTTATATTCGATTTATTATCAATCAACTTTTTGAGAAACGTGATACAACACAATGATTAAATATACAAAGGCAGCCACTGTTTGTGGAAAATATGAGCCTAGGTTCAGTTTCCTACAATTTATCTCTGCTGCAAGCAGCCGTTGGTCGAAATGTTAAAATATTTACTCTCATGACAGAGACACAGGTTCGAATACTCGTTAAGGTTAACTGAGTTGTGCGTATCCTTTACAGGACGTTGCAGAACCAACTCAAGCATTTTTTGTGTGGCTGTTGTCATTTTTCTAGGCACATTTTACGTTTTGCAGTTTGTCTCTGCTGACTGCAAGGTCAGCTCTCGGTACCACTGTCGAATCCAACGCAAGACAAACCGTCAGCAGCTGGGATCGAACCCGGTACCCTGGCATTACGAAGCGTATTCGCAACTCCTAAGCCTCAGACGCCGACTCGGTAAGGTTACGGGTTTGTTTTTCTGTCTGTGGTAAAAATAAAATCATAAACTGCACAATCCATGACGACCTCACTATCCATGTGACTAAAAATTCTAAGGCTCAAAGACCCCCTCCCCTACCTGGCACAAGCTGCAAAAGTGGTTAATACAAGCAAATAGAAGTTTTAGGTGGTTTTGTGTAGGGTTTAGTAGCAGAATGTCAACATATAGGAATGGATTAGAGATGCAGTGTACACATGTAAGCTGTGGTGCGGACCAGTGATAAGAATTTACATGCAAGGGGTGGGGTTGATGGGAAATGCAGAATATATGTGTAAGCAGCGGAATGGATTATGGGTACAGTGCATTCATGTAAGAGGTGGGGGTTGATTAGAAATACAGCCTATATGTGTAAGCAGTGGAATGGATTAAGGGTACAGTGCATATATGTAAGAGTTGGAGTAGATTTTAAAAAAACGTAGAGTACACGCGTACGCAGCGGAGTGGATTATGTAAGGTTGTAAGGAATATAACTACAAACAATTCGCGTGAGAATTGGAGTTGATCAGAGACACAGGGCGCACATAAAGGAGTAGCGCTGGCTAGAGTCATACCACACGTTTGTTAGCAGCTACAGGCGTCAATAAAAACAAAAGGGCTGATAAGTTGGCTGGATCCGCTATCATTGCTGAAGGTCGACCCATGGATCATGTTGATATTTGTAATGCCCTCAGGGAAGTGGGATGCGCAGAGGACTTTCGAGACAGCGATTCCACATCGCTCACCAGAATGAAAGACTCGGGAGTTGAGATCGGCATAGCCAAAAGCAAAAGACACATTGGGCATACAAAAATACGTATCAATCAACAAAGAACTGGCACTATTAGTCATAGGACGCTTGGGTTCATGTTGAGGGAAGGATCTGAACACCTATGGGCATGTCCGGAATGCAAAGATCATATCCCAACTAACTAATTTGTAAGCAGTGGGGTGGATTAGATACATAGCCTACAGATCAGCGTTTGACAACTATTCTGACTTGCAGGGTCCTTTGTAGAATTAAATTGTCTGGCCTACAGTACCATAGGTCTTAAAAAAATGGAACGGTGTTTAGGATTAATTTTACGGAGTGGGCGAAGAGAGGGTAGATGGTAAAAGAATTAAAAATAAAACTAAACATCTGTGCAATGTCCCTGCACTGAAATTACCTGCTTTTCGCTACGTTAGTGGGTTAAAATTTCAAAAAATGAACTCGGTCTTTAGTCGACACAACCTTAAAATGGGTACCTGTTAGGGTCCTGGAGAGTAAAGGTGGCTGGCGTGATTTTGACCATATCACCCACGGAATACAGATCGTTCTTCTAAATCGAGGTCTAGTCTAATACGATTGGCGTGGAAACAAGTCCTTTACATTGTACAGACGAAGCGGCACTCGGTGGGTGAAGTGTCAACACACCGACTGCCTTTACTTCTCCAGATATTACCTTGTATGTTTTTTAGACCAAGTCGATATCAGAGCCAAGGTCAGTTCTGAAACAAATCCGTCTCGATAAGGATTCGAACCTCAGAACTTTTAGAAACAATGTCGCCGCTGCTACCTTAATTTATGTATCCTTTTTCAATATAATTATCTGTACTTAATACACTGTTGTAATGCTCTGTATGAAACTAGTGTCTTATCAAACTTTAAGGTGATTCCGAATCTCCTAACTAGTTCTATTAATTCAGCTTTGCTAAACCTATGGGTCGCGCCTCTTTTGTGGATCGAACGACCCTTTAACGGGTGGTCGAATGAGACCATTGGAAAACATATTTATAAAGTAGTAACAAGAAAACATTTATGGTTGGGGTCACCACAATTTAAGAAACGGTATTAAAATGTCGCTGCATTATGAAGGTTGAGAACCTCTGTATTATTCGTGCATATCATTATTATGTGCCCTGGTGACAAGTGTAGGCGGTCATAGATCGCCATTTTACATGATCACCTGAAATATTGATCAGGTCAATGGTTTTTTTTTTTCACATACGATATACAAGAGACATCATAAGCATCATCTAGTAGGCGGCGTAGATGCTCATGCCTCTCCACTGATCTCCGTTCTTGATATACTGAATCAATTCCAATGATGATATTCCTCCACACTGTTGCTTCAGACAATCAAGCATTGTTTCTCTAGGCATGCCTCTGCCTCTTCTATGTTTGATCTTTTCAGTCATCACTATGCTATCCAGTGCCTCTCTTCTCGACATGTCACTAAAGAACACTGCAGTCTCTTTCTCATAGTCAAGCTATATATAGTTTTCCAAGCAGCTGTTGTTGCTTACTCTGGTTGTCAGTGGTATTTGCAGCTTGCACCTCACAAACCACATTTCCAGAGCCTCAAAGTTTTTCTTAATTTGACAAAAGACATACAAACTACAAAATAAATAAAAACCCAGAAGAAAAACAAACACATTAAAAACAAACAGAGACTATGCAACAACGCACCCAGTGTCCCTCAAGAACTAAGGCGCTCTGTTCATGTTCTATGAGAACGGCATGACACATTTTTTCAAAGTTAAACACTTACAGCCAACTCACAACCATTGCCGGCTAAATTGCCTACACATTGTAGCAATTTCCTCCTAATCCAGATAACCATACACTCGCATACCTGAGTGATGTTTTTATTTACCAGATCAAAGGCAAAAATCTAAGAGATTGTTTCCTGCATGCATTTTAGCGCTGTTAAATATTTAAGTGTATCATTTATGGTGCTTTATTATCGCAAAATTATGTTAAAAGTAATCTTCTGCTTGTAAAACGTTTTTAAAATTCAGCTAGTTTTACACGATTGAAGATAACCATTTCTTTAAAGACCCGAGGAAGCAGCGCCGTTTTATTATCCTGTTTATTTTTATAGTTGATTAGAAACAGTGTTTCTCAGCCTGGGCTGTTTCGTCAAAAGTTACAATCATTTCTGTCGCGTGTACATAACTTCTCACTAATCGACTGATTCTCTAAATTCCACATCTTTACATCAAGATTGGCTCTTTCTGACGTTTAAGAACTGCCTCGACCCCCAATTACAAAGAAGGACTGAACAGAATATTCTTTCTTCTGTGAAATGCAGCTTTTGCTTGTGTTATTTTACCTTTAATTTCTTTAGTTTAAACGGATTTTCAACCATAAAGAAAGCTGAATTCACTAGTCGCATTCAATCGACTGAGAAAACAAGAGAAAGAAACGAAGAAAAACGAACAGAAACCGATTCATTTTTTCACAAAGTTTCACAGAAAGCTAGTGTTCATTCAAGTTTCTTGCATGCGATATATAAGAATTATACGAAAGCTTTCGTGTTTTTTCTAATCACAGTCATTCTACACGCATGTGTCAATGAGTTTCTACAACAGATCAACATCATGGCACAAGGGTAGTAACCAACAAGGGCTCCGTTCTACTTGTAACTCAAGTTAGAAGAGTCTCAGCGCAGTGCAGGAACTCAAGTGCCCAGCCTCCTCACATAATCCAGAAGCAGAATCTCAGAACAGTGTGTATATCAAAATTACCATATTTAATCATTTTTGGACTGATCAATTGTAACTGACTCACAGAGTAAGTTGTGAAAGGCAGAGACAAGCATGCTTCGTGCAGAATGACAATTATCGCTTCAGAGATCTAGGATAGTTAGCGTTCTTTGGATATTTTCTCCAGCGCATGCTGGTGTGTTTGGAAATGATAAGAAGATAGACTGGCCGGTACTGCACCGTTTGGTGGTGAACTGATGTCTGACAAACTAAATGTTGTGAGGGCCCTTTTGGAGCGAGTGAACACAGGCACAAATAGATCATTAGGGTGTGAGAAGAATGGTGCTACGAGAAGTTACCAGGGGACCTGGTCAACGCTCAACACTCAAGGGAAAGGCGAGACAGACGTACAATCAGGCAGTTACTGGTACCATCGGAATTGGAACTCTTTAGCTTGCTACTGAAGATGGGGACGGAGCGCTTATGGGGGGTGTCCTGAGTCTTATGATGCTGATTCTTTATTCAACATTTAGCATTTGGAATGACGTTTTGAAATTTATAATGAAAAGCGATTTATTGGTACTTGCTTTTTGGATGTCTAGCCACCGATAGATTTGTATTGTGTGCCACGCACACGAACTTCCTCCACGTATTTGGATTTTATTTGTTATATGGAGAAAAGCTATCACCAGAAAAATGAGGACAAATGAGAGGTATTGAGTGTAGACAATTCATCTGTTGAGGAAGACACTAACTGTCTGATATAATAACTTCTTTTTATTCTTCTTCTTCAGGATTCAGAGCTGAGGTTCATTGCTGCAGATATCACCTACCTACATTCATCTCTGGTTGGCCTCTTTCCAGTTGACACTAAGTGTTTGCAGGTCTGTCTCGACATTATCTCTCCATATTCTAAGTGGTCTGCCTCATGGTCTACGACCATTCATCTCCCTTGTGTGTACAGTTTGTACTTCTCTGTCATCTGACATTCTTTCAATATGCCCCAACTATTTCGGTCTACTTGCTCTCATGAAGCCAGTGATCAATGGTGATTTAAACAGATTATGAATTTCGTTGTTGCTTCTCACTCTCCATTCCCCGCTGTTTGCATCTTTGATGGGTCCAAAGATTCGTTGTAAGACTCTGTTTTTGGAAAACCTGTAACAAGGCTTCCTCTCTTTTAATTGTACATGTACTTTAAGTTTCAGAACCATTTAAAACGACAGGTCTTATCAACGTTTAAAATATGTTGATCTTGGTGTTGAGAGACAATTTGACTTTAGCAGATGTTGAAGGGAATAGTATACTTTATTTCCAGATTGTATTCTAGATTGTATTTCTTCTCTCAGCGTATTGGAGCAGTAAAAGTTTGCACCCAAATGCTTATGTGTTTTATTTTGTTTGATTTTCGTATCATCGACTTGTATGTGGACGAAGTTTATATCCTTTCCCTGTCTAGTTATTATCATGTAATCTGTCTTATCTTGATTGATAACTAGTCCCATTTTCTGAGCTGATTCTTTTGAGAGTGCTTTAACAGTCTCTAGTTCATATTATCCAACGATATCAATGCATTCTGCATAACTAAGTATTCTTGTAAATTCTCATATAGTACACTCTTGTTTCAATTCTCTTATAATTTTCTCTTGGGCCAAGTTGAAAAGAAGTGGGGACAGAGCATCGCTTTGCTTTCAACCAGATTTTATTTGAAAAGGGTCTGACTTTCTGCCTTTTTATTTTACTATCTTACAAGTGTTTTCCATGCATAGTTTGGTCATGATAATTAACTTTTTTGGTATTCTAAAGCCCTTTGTAGCATTTCATAAACTGTTTCTGTGTACACTATCATACGCCTTTTTAAAATCCACACACACACACACACACACACACACACACACACACACACACACACACACACACACACACACACACACACACACACACACACACACACACACACACACACACACACACACACACACACACACACACACACACACACACACACACACACACACACACACACACACACACACACACACACACACACACACACACACACACACACACACACACACACACACACACACACACACACACACACACACACACACACACACACACACACACACACACACACACACACACACACACACACACACACACACACACACACACACACACACACACACACACACACACACACACACACACACACACACACACACACACACACACACACACACACACACACACACACACACACACACACACACACACACACACACACACACACACACACACACACACACACACACACACACACACACACACACACACACACACACACACACACACACACACACACACACACACACACACACACACACACACACACACACACACACACACACACACACACACACACACGCACACGCACACGCACACGCACACGCACACGCACACGCGCACGCGCACGCGCACACGCACACGCACGCACACACACACACACACACAACAATTAGTACATCTCTTCTATGTTCCTAATTTTGCTCTGCTATTGGCTGTACAATGAATATCTGATCTATTGTTGATCAGTTCTGTCGAAAACCCGCTTGTTTGACCCCCCTCCCCCCCCCCCCCCCTTCTCCCCCTCCTTTTTTCAATAACAATTTCACCGTTATTGCCTAAGCTTGAAACAATCACTTAAAACCTGTAAATAATTTATTCCTTAGTTGTATAGATTACCTGAATGGTAATAACTTTCAACTATTTTTGTTCCTTTTTTTTTTTCTTTTTTTCTTTTGTTGAAAATAAAGTTATCATTAAGTATGTAATTGTGTTCATAGCACTGAGACAGATACGAACAGTTAATCAGAGTATTCTTTTCCTTTCTTTTACTTCTTCGTTTTCCTCGGCCGTTACCTTTTGTTCCCCTAAAAATGCAATGCCCCATAACTGCACCTGAAACTCCTACCGCCAACCTGGGCCGTTTCAGCCCCCCCCCCCCCCCCCGCAAACGTGAGCGAGGCAGCTACCACCTCCTTAGACCGCCTCAACACTCCCCGGGGGCGCCCACTTTGGGAAACACTGGTCTATGAAAATGTGGGTCAAGCCTCATGTTCTTGATGCCCCAATAAAATTACAGGGATCCTCTATGCCCCCCACCCCACCTCCACTGTTTTTTCTTTTACCCTATCTAAATGGTTTTGGCTCTGTGGCTAAGTCGATGCGAACGCTTCGGAATGCCAGGGTGTCGGGTTCGATCCCAGCTGCGGGCAATGCGCCTTGCGTAGGTTTCGACAGTGGTATCAGGGGGACGACCGTCTAGGAGGAACGCAAACTACTGGACGTAAATTTGCCTAGAGAAACCACACAACAGCCAGGGGCTGCTGGGGTTGGTTCTGCAACGTCCTGTAAAGGATACGCAACTAACCTTAATGTAACTGGTAAAGAGCTAATCATATCACAAATTACTTGTTTTATGACATGATTGTAGCCCAAACCACGATCCCGACCATCAAATACAACTAAGAACTAATAGAACCTCCGCAATAAGCAATATCTGATACGCTTCGGGATACAAACTCTTTAAAACAAAATATAAAATTACATAAATCTATCTAATGTTTCAATGTCATGTATTTCACCAAGAAGCTGAAAAAAGGAGATATGTTGCAAAAAACAAAAACGATTATTTGTATATTGTTGATTTTCTCCATCTAATCTCTAGTTCTAATTTCTTTTATCAACTGTCATGTCTAGTTAGTGGACCACTTCCTAACTGCGTGTGACCGAGACAGATGACAGTTCAAGTGAACGGAATAATTACATAGTATTATCTCAGGTGCAGGCAGAATGCAAGGTGCAGGCAGGACATGCCTGTCGCTGTTGAGTGGCGTAGTCGTTTGTGATAACAGAAATGCGATAGTTTAGACTGCGTGGATGACACATTGCTGCTTTAGCTAATGCCTTGTGTATGTGGTTTACCCGGGGCAGATTAATTATGATAGTAGAACAGTCGTATTCTCAGAATGATTGATCCATTAGGTTAATGAACTGATATGTTTTAAACCTAAAAAAAAAAAAAAGTGGACGACGAATGTTATACTCAGTTATAAAACAATCATCATCATCATCACGTGCCCTGCCAACTGGCGCTGGAACAGCTCTCTTGATGACATCCATCCATGCTATCGTTTCAGCCCATCCAGCATCATCTCTCATGGTCTGCTTCTACCCCTCTTTCCACTGATCTTTCTAGTTGTCAGGATGTTTTCCAATGCCTCTCTTCTCATTACATGGCCACGGCACAGTGTCTGTCTCCTTCCTATTGTTGTATAAAGAGATCTACTTTCATTAACTTCTTTAAAGCAATCTTTGTTAGTTACTCTGACCGTCCAAGATATTCGTAACATTCGTCTCAGAAACCATACCTCTATTGCTTTTAACATATGTAACGATAACAAAGCTATTTTGAAGTGCGAACACAGTTCATTAGGCATATAATTTTGTTACACTCTCTTTGTTATTGAAAGCCCTATTTAAAGAAAAACGTGTTTGTGTTCTCATTGAAATCATACGTTTAGGGATCATTTCTAAAATATATTTTGCAGAGACGTCGATCAATCGAGTTTTTCTCATTGTTAAAGCAATCAGACGATACTTGATAGAAGAAAGGTAAACATACGCATTCTTACTTATTTCGTTTCGTATTATAGCCCTTTATATTTACCCTCTCCCCACCTCCCTCCCCATTACGTACTTCTTGGTTTCGTGTTTACATTGGTTTTCTATTAGCCTTGTTGTCTTTCCCGTTGAGTTTTCAGTCACAGTTTGGGCTGTATTTAGTGCTCCGTTGATAAAGAATTTGGTCGAAACGTTTTTTTTTCCCCCATTCCCTTCATTAGCTTTCTAGTCACATTTTGTATTATTTTTAGAACTTTTAGCAATTAGCCCGACTGTGGTCACCTTTGATCCGACTTTAAGAACAGTCTTTAATCTCTGAAGTATCTTACATGGTAAGCTAGATACCACTAGTTGTTTTATGTGGCAATGATGTTTCCTAGATGTGCTCTGTACTGGATGTTAAAGTGACTAGTGCAATCTACGTCTAATCTAGTGATTTTAGGTGTAAACTCGCCAGAATGCTTAAACCTACAATCTTATGTCTCCTGTATCGCATCGCTCTCTCTCTCTCTCTCTCTCTCTCTCTCTCTCTCTCTCTCTCTCTCTCTCTCTATCTATCTGTCTGTCTGTCTGTCTGTCTGTCTGTCTGTCTGTCTGTCTGTCTGTCTGTCTGTCTGTCTGTCTGTCTGTCTGTCTGTCTGTCTGTCTGTCTGTCTGTCTGTCTGTCTGTCTGTCTGTCTATCTGCCTGTCTGTCTCTCTCTCTGTCTGTCTCTCTCTGTCTATCTATCTATCTATCTATCTATCTATCTATCTATCTATCTATCTATCTATCTATCTATCTATCTATCTATCTATCTATCTATCTATCTATCTATCTATCTATCTATCTATCTATCTATCTATCTATCTATCTATCTATCTATCTATCTATCTATCTATCTATCTATCTATCTATCTATCTATCTATCTATCTATCTATCTATCTATCTATCTATCTATCTATCTATCTATCTATCTATCTATCTATCTATCTATCTATCTATCTATCTATCTATCTATCTATCTATCTATCTATCTATCTATCTATCTATCTATCTATCTATCTATCTATCTATCTATCTATCTATCTATCTATCTATCTATCTATCTATCTATCTATCTATCTAACTAACTATCTATCTCTTGTTCAACTCCCCCTCCCCTATCTACAACCCCTACTCCGTAATTTCTTCTAGCAATGAGTACATGTATTTTATATTTTTCTCATTGGCTCCTGCCACGACTAACTATATCTGATGTCTCCTTAGTTACGACTCTCAATCACCTCATCGAGTGGATGTAAAGTTGTTTGCCTACAAACTGCGACTGCGCACAGATTGACGTAATCTTGGTGCCTCCACTTTTGGCAGCTAGCCCTTTATCCAGACAGGCCGCAAGCAGCGCCCGCCAAATGGATTGTTTATTGATTGCAACCCCAAGATGATTTGGTGAAGACAGGACTTCTATTCTCAGGTACTGACCAGTAAATTGAGGCGGCGAGATAAAGCTGGCGTCTGTTGTCTAGTGAACTGTGAGGATAATCCGCAACTCTTTCAACAAAGGTCTACTACAGTGCTGGGTTTGTGTCTCATGGGTGATGTCAACAGACAAGAAACATACAACAAGAACTTTCTCCTTCTCACTGCTCATCAAGTTCATGCTCCATCTGTCCTTTGTCTAATGGTGTGTACACGCAGCAGAATGAGAAAGCAGAAAGCTTGAAGATTGTAAAGAAAAATTGACTAAGATATAAGTATAGTAAAGTGAAAGACCTTTTTCCACGTTTTCAGGCATATTGGGCATATAGGACTATATAGTGTTATATATTGTAGACCAATCAACATTGGGTGGGTGAAGAGGTCAGCATCAGAGCGGCCACCTTTTCTTCCCAGGACTGTAACTTAAACCTACTCAAGGCTGTCTCAGCCGGGGAGCCAAGGTCATTTTTAAAAAAAGTCGGCTCCGTCAGGACCCGAATCTAGGATCGGAGAGCGTGTAACCATCACTGCAGCTCTCAAACATATAAGTATGCAGTCGAATACTGTATTGGATTATAGGTTCTCAATACGAAAAGATAGTAATCATTTCCCATCAGATAACAAATAGATCGAAAATTATTGGTTTTGAGAGGGAAACTGTCATAATTGCCATCGCATAAGAACCAGTCAACATAAGTTGCGTATCCTTTACAGGACGTTGCAGAACCAACTCCAGTATGTATTGGCTGTTGTGGTTTTTCAGGGCACATTTAATGTTCAGTACTGAGCTTTGTAGTTGCCGTTAACCGATCAGCTCTTGATACCACTGTCGAAACCAGCGCAAGACAAATCCACAGCAGGGATAGAACCTACATACTGGCAAACGTACAGGGTAAATAAACATTCACACTACAACGTTACGTTGCTGAAACATCAAGTTTTAGAAAACACAGCTAGTTCTTTATTTACAACAATAACCTTTAGTAGTGTGTGATAGCGTCGAGAGCACACTCGTTAACATTTTGTGACTGACTGCTCCCTTTTCAGTTAAAATATAATCAAGCCTTTTCATAACTCTGCCTTCTGTGAGTTGGGGGCAGGGGTGGTGGGGTAGAAAGGGGGGGGGGGGGGTTAACAGAAAGTTGCAGCAATAAATGTGTAACAGCTTTAAAAGTTTTTTCCCCTTTTCTCCCCCTACCTCTACATTGTTTTACTCCCACAGCCCTCTTTTCTTTATACGATAGCTGCTCTTCTCGGCCCAATTTTTCATGAGGCTACTACCACCCACTGGATTGTTCCAAAGTTCCCTAGTTAATGCCGCCTCTTGGAAGGTTCCAGCGCCATTTACAAATTTAAACCTCATTAAAAGGAAAATTACATTTAAGATGTGTCTTTAAAAAAACATTTTAAAAACCCCTGCAGGCTGTGAGGTCCCAATCTGTAGCCTGTTTAGCTTATACTAAATTCGGTACGGCATTCCTGCATGCCATGGCCAGACCATCAAATATCGTTTCTCTTGGTCCGCTTCTACATCTGCTGCCGCGGATATTCCCAGTTATCACAGTGTTCTATATTGCCTGTCTTCTCATCTCATTAGCGAAGAGCACTAACTGTCTCTTTCTTATAGTTGTATATGCCCGGCTCGCTAGCGCAGTTGGCTGAACCGGACTGCGCGGCGACTAGGTGACGAACTCCTCGTGGTCTGGGTTCGCGCCCGGGGGTAGGCAGAAAAAAACCCACATTTCTCACGGTAACTATCATGGAATCAAGACCGAAGGGTTGCGGGTGAATTTTACGCTCGTCTCCCCATTTACACATCACTGGTTGTAGGTCAACTCCGTTGATGAGTTGGTTGGACTAGTCTACCGTGGTCGAGGTTATGGGTGTCGCAATCTGGTGCTGTCTGGTATTTACGTTTTTATTTCCGAAAAAGCAACGGTCTGTGACATAGGTTTTGTCACTCTCTAGGGGAGTTGTGTGTTAGACCCAGTATTCTGTTTTAGAAGTGTTGAAAGCTCTGGCATGGTGAAATATACAATACGCGATATGATCGCGAGTGCGGAATATCCCAGTGACCTTGTGTGAAAGTTGGATCGCTCGAGGCTGGCCTATCAGAAGTAATGTAGCCAGTAGGTCGTCCAATCAGAAGCGACCTAGTGTGTAGCGGTGTGCTAATGGGGAGACGACAGTAAAATTTACCGGGTTGCGATATCTATTGTACCGAGCCAAAGAGTTAACAACTCAAGGTTTCTGGATACCTAAATAAAAATAAAAAATAGCTGCATAAAATATTGTAGTTTCATTAGCCATTTCCAGGCAGACTTCATTTAGTTACTTTCCTTGGTATCTACAGCATCCGCCCCAAAGCCTATCTCTGCAGCCTCCAAGATCCTCTTGATTTTTGTTTGTCATTCACATTCCAAGATTCACAGCACTGGTACACAATTTCAGTACTCTTTATCTTGTGTTTAATGAGAGAGACATGTTGGATAAACTACTTTGTCATCTTTTGACATGCCACCTTCGCCTAGCATATCTTGCTCTTAATCTCTCTTTGATCAGATGTTATACTTATCCCCTAATACTTGAGCTCGTTGACCTCCAGTTTTCCTTGTATTGTAATTTGGCATCTTAGTGTCCCCCCTTCCACCCGACCCTTCCCCAACCAACCGTTATAACGATTGTTTCTGTCTTCTCGATATTTAATTATAGTCATTTTCGTGCACTCTACATTACCACAATAGCCAAAAGTTTCTGCAAATAGTGTATGTTTTCATCTATCAATACTGTGTTACCAACAGAATGTAGGTGTTGATAATATAACAGCCAACTCGTATTTCTGGTCAGTCTTTGATCTCTATCATTTCTTTTTCGCTATAGGAAGAGAATAAATTTCGTGATAAAACACACTCTTGTCGAACTGTTTGCTTTATTCGTGCATAACTGCCCACTTTATTTCCTGTTTTAATTACAGCTAGTTGTGTCCTGTAAATATTTTTACACATTCTGATATATTTCTCAACCATCCAATTTTTTGATCAGTTTATTATGTTTTCTCGATCTCATATGCTTTAATGCAGTAGTTCTCAATCTTCCCAATGCCGCGACACTTTAATACATTTCCTCGTGTTGTGGTGACCTCCCCCCCCCCCCACCCCCCCCCTCCTCCCCCCCCACCTTTTTTTTCTCCAAACATAACATTTTTTTTCGTTGTCACTTCATAACTTTAGGGAATGTGTGAATTTGGTCTTAGGCGACCCCTGTGAAATGGTTGTTCGACTCCCACAGGTTGAGAACCGCTGCTATAATGTAATCTATAAAGCACAAGTTGATGTCTTTCTCTACCGCAGTCAATCTCTGTCAGTGTGCGGAGTAAGTATATTGATTTTATTTTCCTTTCTATAAATAATATACACTGCATTTCATTAACTTCCATATTTATTTTTGTTTTCTTACTCTTCTCAATATAATTTTATACAGAAATTTATTAACACAGTTAATCAAATTCCTGAAATGTTAATTTTCGTGTTTTCCATTTCTTTTACTGCATTTTCCAAGTTTCCTAGCTCTGACTGCGTTCTCCCATTCCAATTTCTAATCCTAAATTTATTGATTATGCCACCAGTATTCAGATGACGGGTTGGTTTTACCTGTTCTAGCTCGTGATATTCCATATCCGACAAGGATGTCCCTAGACAGCTCTTCGTATTGTTCGCTGTCTTTGAACTGTTTTGATTCTCGAGAGCTTGATAAGATAATGTGGTGGTTTCTCCTCGCTTCCATTGACTGTATGGTCTCGAGGAATAGTGTCCGCTTCGGGTGCTAGAGGTTCCGGGTTCAATCCCCTATAAGGGCTGGGATTTTTTCACGTGGACTTGGACTTCTAGTAATTCCCCCTAGTCTCTGGATAGTAAGATCGGACGCAGCACACGTAAACAATCCATTGGCAGTTGGAAATCGAAAAGAGTAGCCTAACGGCGATGCCCGGGCCAAATTTAGAGTTAAAGATACACGCAAAGTATTTCATGATTCTCACCGGTGCTATAACTTGTGCACTGTACTGTGCTTCATCGTACTCAGACTTGAGTTAGAAAAAGAACGGAGCATTTATGAGTTACTAACAGCGTGCCATGATGTCGGTCCATCGTTCTTCAAACTCCTTAGCTTCCACAAGTTACATAATATGTAACACAGACTTGTGACTAGAGAAGACAATATTGTCATCAACATATTGTGCATATGAGCTTAACTTTTAGAAGTATAAGTATTGTAAGTAAAGAATGCTTTTTCACGCCTTTATGCGTCTTGGACATATAGGGCTAGACCAATATTGTATAGACCAATCGAAACTTGGTAGGTGATGTGGTTAATATCACGCTGGTCGCCCTTACATCCCATGACTGTACCTGACACCCACTCAAGACTGGGTCGCATGGGAGCCAATATCATTTTTATAAAGAAATTCCGGTACCGTCAGGATCTGAACCCACAACCTTCCGATCCGCAGGCGAGCGTCCAGCCGCTACACCACAGTGACTCCCCATTTGAGAAGTACAACCTTAGTTAAAGGTGCCACAGAATAGATTACAGAATAAATGCTTAGCGTGTCTTGGACCAAGAAGAAAGAAAATATTGACAAACACTTTAATGATATGACTTTTGAGAAAGACTGGCTCAGAAAGAGTATTTTTCTAGTGAACCGAAATACATGGACCCACGAATATTGTGTTAAACGCCACAATATCCGTATTTGCATCAGGCCATTTTTATTTTATCTTTTTGTTTTTGGAATAGACTCACTGCTTCCCCTAACAAGCAAGTCGTAAAAGGCTACTAATTTGAGGTGTTTTCTTAGAAGTCGGAGTGCATCTGCCGGAGATGCGAGAAACGAACAACAAAGAAGAAGAAAAAAGAAGAAGAAGAAGATGAAGAAGAAGAAGAAGAAGAAGAAGAAGAAGAAGAAGAAGAAGAAGAAGAAGAAGAAGAAGAAGAAGAAGAAGAAGAAGAAGAAGAAGAAGAAGAAGAAGAAGAAGAAGAAGAAGAAGCAGAAGAAGCAGAAGAAGAAGAAGAATCTCCATTCCATTAAGATTAATGCTTTGGCTTCCTCCATCAATTACTTTGCCAGATTCGTAATTCATTGCACCAAACGCATAATACCGGGGCGTATATGGATATTATAACAATACAATTTGTGGTGTGTTTTCTGCTGTGAATCCGTGTCATAACTGTTACGACTTACAACTGTTTAAATCTGTATAGCGTTCACAAGAAAATATGAAAGACATTTTATCCCTCATTTCCACGACAAATTGCTATCTGTAAAATTTGACAGAAAGACAGAATCAGGCGTCCCTAAACAAAATAATTTCCGGAAAATACCAGACCAGCATGTTTAGCACCCTCTGTGTGCCCAGTTACCAGCAGATTTCCGGTCATTAAGTCACTCCGACCCCAATTTTCACCTAAAGGAGACAATTAAAGAAGAGATGTAGAAAAGATATTCTGCTCACGCATTTCTCAAAAAAAGTTAGGAAAATTTGGGGTTAACTCTTCCTTCAACATCTGAATGATTTCCCATTTAAAAATAGTCCAGTCAGATACATGCTGTGGACCGTTCTAAAAGACGTGCACTCAAACGTTAACAGATATATCAGAAACTTCTGTACGGATCAACATGAACTATTCCAAGAATTCTTAGATTTCCCGTGTCTGAATTATTTTATAATTTACAATTGTAAGGATGCCACTGTTTCCTTAAAGTGGACAGTTTCTGTGATCTTCGTGGGACTGATAATTTGTACACCCCTAAAAATAGAAGATACAGTAACTAACATAAATGTTTACTTTTCACCAAAAGGATATGGCTTTCGGGCTCTCCTCCGAACTTCTACCCGATATTATGACGGCCAAACAAATATCCTTACGGGGCTTAGTCCTATTAAAAATATGCGATCTTCCGGCGACGAACGAATCGCGGCAAAACTAGGATCGGCTCCGTATAATGAAACAATTGCTCTAACAGGGTCTCAGCGATATGTTAATTGCGGAGCTGTTTCTGTGACTATGCCTCACCGCCCAACGTATACCCCGCCCCGCGACGCGCGTAGCGGCTAAACTAGATGGCTGGGACCCACGAGCAGCAGCTACCGCATCTCCTGCAACTTCCTCCAGTTAATTTGCTTGTGAGTCCCAGACACCTAGTTTAGGCCCCCATCCGACATGAATATGCCGATGAGCTTTTCAAAGCTTGCATAAAACCTCATGTAGCCCCTGTCATCACACAGACTGGAAGCAGCAATGGCACCCCTAAAACAATCTATAAAGTTGAAATGTAATGAGCGAATTCCCTGGAAACCCATTATGACGTGGCAGAGTGACAGGCCATTGAGAAATCGGGATATACCTAAAAAAACGGGGGGGGGGGGGGGGGGGGGGGAGGTGAATAGTTACCAGCCCAAACTCCGTATTAGCTACGCGGTGATCTCTCTCACTCTCTCTCTCTCTCTCTCTCTCTCTCTCTCTCTCTCTCCATCTCTCTCTTTATGTCTACGCCGATTTATGCATGTATTGGCTGAGCTGTTAATAATTATTATTAGTCATCGCTAGTGTATTACTATTATTAGAACCTAGAAAATGTGAATGCAACTCCTGGTGGCTTGCAGATTACATTTTTCAAGCAATGTTACCCTACCACAAAGTATGCATCTCTTTCTGAAACCATGCCTTGGGTGCATTTTTCTACGGCAGTCCTGTATTACAGCCAACTTTCTGTCACAGCAGGGACTCTATCTGATCTGACTGAGCCATTTCAATTTACTGTCCACTTCTTGGAGCCTGTCTTGCCGACCTTGTGTGCATAGGGAATTCCCTGAGTCAGTGTCTTACATATGTGTGGTCATTCTGCATGATTCTTCCCTTTTCTCACTCTCTCCCTCTCCCGATATATATATATATATATATATATATATATATATATATATATATATATATATATATATATATATATATATATATATTTACTTATATAAATATGTAGTCATGTGTGCTGCACCAGCAAGCAAGCGAGTGGCAGGTAATGAGTGTATGTATTTATATATGTGTGTGTGTGTGTGTGTGTTAAATACTGCGCGTTTGAAGGCGTGCTGAATTTTAGTAATACAGTGAGGTAGCAATTTGGCTACGGGACACCAGTAGCACACATATATCTTCGTGTAGGGAGACGGCAGTCCGAAACCCAAGTTCAAGGTGTCTCCTTCGTGCCAAAGAACTGCATGGCTGTTGGGTGAACAGTCGTTAACGAAGGCAGTCAGGTCGTTGTTGGGGCGACGCTTGCTGGTGGATGTAATGTCCTAAATCCCTTCCCCAGCTAATAGTAGGGTACTGTTGGGGTGACAGTTTATTAACAATCACATAATTCTTCAGGTCCAAATGAACACTAGGCACTGCCACTGTTTTGATCCGAGGCAAAAAAAAATTTTTTTTTGCTTCTGCCAGACTGTGGCCGTTGCTTTTTTGCTCCATTTGTAGACTGGAAGTATATAGTTTCGTTACCCAGCTTCTGAGTTGAGTGCATGGCGTGACACCGTGAGCTGCGGATTTCATTTCGAATGTTTTTCGACTGACCAACGTGGTGGTGTGATTTGTAGATTCAGAAAATGGCGCGATGCCGGTTGTCGCAATATTAATGGGGCCATTATTTGATTAAAATTGATCGCGTGTGCAACTGCTGATCTTTTGGTGACTTCTGCTACCATCAATGATGAATTGCATTTCTAACGTCAGACTGTTTGTGTTAGCACTTCGGATGGCTACCATATGCTTTTAATGCGAGTGTATGCTAGATTTGCTGAGACAGCAGTTTGTCAGTCTTTCCACAAGGGACTGCGATAAACATTCTGTGTGTTTTTCGTTGGCACAGGAGCGGAAGAAAGATGGGGTGACCCGTTTGCTATGAAGCTGAAATTAAAATTACCAGATTACCAGATTACCAGATCCGTGAAAAGGTAACAAGGATTTAGGAGGGAAAATGAGATAAGGGCAGTTGTTGGTTCTGGGACAGGAACGGAAGCGGCCAGAATGTGCTGAGCGGAAGAGTTGTCCTTAGAATGAATGCCGTCTGCGCCGTGAAAGCAAATGGACGGTTGCAGTGTTAAATCCACGAAGAAAGACGAGTGGTCGCCATGTCTACGTTACGAATGAGAAGCCTAGACCGAAAGTTAAATACTTGTGTGCTCGACGAATGATGTTTTTTGCCATACTTTGTGTCAGTCAACTACTGGACGTTGTAATATGTGGTTTTGTGTTTCTACTCGTCGTCTAGGCAGTGTTCATGCGTGTGTGGTGGATGATATTCTCACACGCTCCACGTTACACAACTGGCACAAGCCGACACCGATGTGAGCTTACGAGACATGAATTTATTGACGTATTAAGACTTACGACAAACGAATAGTCCAGTCGGTGTCGTAGTGAACAGCTTTCGTACACAAACTCACGCAGCCTTCAACGAACATTCTTCTGTAGGCATTCAAGCAACGATGGGTCCCATGGATTCAACATTGATTTTTGGACATCTCACACGCTGGCATGGTGGATCTCAGCTTAACACTTCGTCGGCAGGTCTCCTTTCTCATCAGGCACTCACGTAGACATTCTCACATTCAGTCGCTCGTCCTCTCACTCCAACAGGTCGACACAAACTAAACTTGACCAGAGTCAAGTCTGACTTATACCACGGGTTCGTTTCACGTGACAACACGTGGTGGTCCTTTACTTTTCCCGTGGCGACCTTGGTTCGCATCACCGTGGTCCCCGTGATAACTAGTGGTTAGTCACCTATCTCCAGATTCTCGTTTAATCCAAGTATTTGGACTATCTCGGTGTTTTCGGTCAGCTTTGGGCCTTCCCCCCAACCATCCTAAACTGGGTCGAAAATATCCCCCATTACAGACGTAAATTTGCCTAGAGAAACCACACAACAGCCAGGAGCTGCTGGGGTTGGTTCTGCAACGTCCTGTAAAGGAAACGCAAGTAACCTTTGTGTCAGTCAGTTTCAAGACTAGATAACGAGACTACCGACTGAACTGCATTGTTGTTGGAACTGAAATAAACATTCAGCCGACTCCAGTGGGTGTGGTTTACATCATTGTGTTCTAGCTACGTGAGTGCTTAAGTAAATATTCAACAGACATATTTAATGCCATCTTTTCTCCCATTTAACATTCTACCATATCTGTTCCTAGACAGTTGCTCTGAGAATACGAGCAACAAACATCAGTTTAACGCAAGCTTCATGAGGGATCTTGGCGATGACGTGATTTAAACGTTTGCGCCGTGCTCTGAATATTGCTGGCTAGGTTTCGGACTCCCGTCTTTCGGTTCGGGGGCTAGGTTGATCGAGCAACTCACCGTTTGTTGGGTCACAATGACACTATAATTGATTTATAAACCTCTTTTTAAATTTAAGGTGTTTTGTTAATTAGCTCTCTCTTACTTTCTCCCCCCCCCCCCTCTCTCTCTCTCTCTCTCTCTCTCTCTCTCTCTCTCTCTCTCTCTCTCTCTCTCTCTCTCTCTCTCTCTCTTTCTCTCTGTGTGTGCCATAACTTTTGCAAAAAATCATTTCTCACAATGTTATAATTTAAACCATTTTAGACCCAAAAATGTAGTACTTAAAAAGAAAATTATTGTTGGCTTCTGTGGTTTAGGCAAAGGTTAACTATTTAACGTAAACTTATCTACCTTTTCGATTTGCCCTCTCTCTCTTTCTCTCTCTCTCTCTCTCTCTCTCTTCTCTCTCTCTCTCTCTCTCTCTCTCTCTCTCTCTTTCTCTCTCTCTCTCTCTCTCTCTCTCTCTCTCTCTCTCTCTCTCTCTCTCTCTGTGCCATAACTTTTGCAAAAAATAATTTCTCACAATGTTATAATTTAAACCATTTCAGACACAACAATGTAGTACTTAAAAAGAAACTTCTTGTTGGCGTTTGTGGTTTAAGCAAAGGTTAACTATTTAACGTAAACTTATCTACCTTTTCGATTTGCTATCAATAGGATTAACTTCACTGCGCCAGATTTTTATCCCACATTACTCAGCCTCAATTCACAAACAGCTAAACATGCCAGAAATTCGCCTTAGATACGAACTCAAGATCTCCAACAACAATCCAAATATCTCCTTGAAAATCATACGTCAGCCGAGCGATGCAGTTCGCTAAACAAACCCACAACAGCAGGGGAACGAGGCAAATAGTTTAGACACTTAGCCACCGGTGATATCTTCTGAGCGGTATGTGAAATTACCCTTTTCTACACCTTCAGACGCATTAAGCATTTTGTGCTAGGCAAATATTCTATAGATCAATTGACACTCGGTGGGTGATGTGGTCACCTGGTTGCTTTTGTTTTG
Organism: Candidula unifasciata; assembly: GCA_905116865.2. NCBI lineage: Eukaryota > Metazoa > Mollusca > Gastropoda > Stylommatophora > Geomitridae > Candidula > Candidula unifasciata. The sequence continues at coordinate 81,497 of CAJHNH020000107.1, forward strand.
CAGGACTTTACCTGGTGCCCACCTTACGCTGGGTTGACCTCGGAGCCAGGGTCTTTTGTTGTTGAAAAATATGTCTGATTCCGTTAGGATTTAAATTCACGACTTTCAGATCCGCAGGCCAGCGTCTAGCCGCTACAACATTGCGGCTCCCAAAGGAAATCTAGTTAACTTTATTAACTTCTTAGAAAATAGCCCTCACCTGGTGATGAAAGTGCTAACCAGTGATGCATTAACTTCTTAGAATATAGCCGTCACCTGGTACTGAAAGTGCTAACCAGTGATGCATAACTTATTAACTTCTTAAAATATAGCCGTCACCTGGTACTGAAAGTGCTAACCAGTGATGCATAACTTATTAACTTCTTAAAATATAGCCGTCACCTGAAAATGAAGGTGCTAACCAGTGATGGGTTAACTTATCAACTTCCTAGAATATAGCCGTCACCTGAAAATGAAAGTGCTAACCAGTGATGGGTTAACTTATCAACTTCCTAGAATATAGCAGTCACATGGTACTGACAGTGCTAACCAGTGATAGGTTAACTTATCAACTTCCTAGAATATAGCAGTCACATGGTACTGAAAGTTCTAACCAGTGATGCATTAACTTATTAACTTCTTAGAAAATAGCAGTCACCTGGTACTGAAAGTGCTAACCAGTGATACATTAACTTAATAACTTCCCAGAATATAGCCGTCACCTGAAAATGAAAGTGCTAACCAGTGATGGGTTAACTTATCAACTTCCTAGAATATAGCAGTCACCTGGTTCTGAAAGTGCTAACCAGTGATGCATTAACTTCTTAAAATATAGCAGTCACCTGGTACTGAAAGTGCTAACCAGTGATGCATTAACTTATTAACTTCTTAAAATATAGCAGTCACTTGGTTCTGAAAGTGCTAACCAGTGATGCATTAACTTCTTAGAATATAGCAGTCACCTGGTTCTGAAAGTGCTAACCAGTGATGCATTAACTTCTTAGAATATAGCAGTCACCTGGTTCTGAAAGTGCTAACCAGTGATGGGTTAACTTCTTAGAATATAGCAGTCACCTGGTACTGAAAGTGCTATCCAGTGATGGGTTAGGGTAAAAGCTAAACACATGCTCTGAGCATCGAGGAGAATTGGCTCGTAAGCAGAATCCTGTCCTGAAAGTTGAGGTATTGTAGCCATGTCTGGGTTGTCTGGAAACAACGGGGATGGAGGGTGCAGTTTCCGGTAAACAAGACATAGGCAGACATCCACGACTGTGGAAACAAATAATTCCCCATTGATTGGCTATAAAAGCACATAGGGCTGGAGAATTGTCTAGAGAAAAAGAAACTTGTAGCCGTGTCGTGAAGAATGAGATGTTCTGTTAAGGACCTGATGATGACACTTCAAATGACAATATATTTCTAGCATCCTATCCCCCCCCCCCCGACCCCACCCCGCCCCCTCCAACCGAAATTTTCAAATGTTAATAATATTATTTTGGAGTTAGAGGAAATCCCTGGTAATAATTTTTTCATTTGTATGGATTTCAAGGTGCGGAACAGAGCAAGGTAAGTAAATATTAAGTATCTTGTTATGGGAAAAATATGGATATTAACATTTTATTTTATTTTAATTTTGTTCTCCTTTGTATAGTTGTGACAAATTTTTCAGTCGACAGACCATTTTCACAGTTACAGAGAATTAAAAAGAAAATAATGAACTGAGAGGAACTATGTCTCAATAAAAATTGTTTGTACTTAGCATCACAAGTTTAGGAATCAACGATTTCTCATTTGGAAAAACAAGAAAACAAATATTTTAACTTGGGGCATTTTGATAATTGGCATTTTCCCATCTTTCCCGACGATAGCGTTATATTGCGCTATAAGGAGGCATGGGAAACTCTGCCCATGGCGATGGCGAGTGTGACTAGCAAGACCTGCTCGCGTTATGAAAAGTCTTCCACAATGATAGCATGGAATTTCAGGACCATTGTTCAATAGTCCAACAGTTGATTCACGACAATTCTCGTCCTGATGATCAGATTATCTACACAAATGGTTCTGTATTGAGAAAGAAAAGAAGTACCTGGCGTTTTGTAGCGAAAGCTAATGGAAAATCTTTACTACAGGATAGCATGGCATTTGATACCACAACATCTAGCATGAGAATGGATGTGGTCACTGCAGCTTACTGGTCACTAGAGAACAAGATAGATACACATGTCGTAACTGTAACCGACTCTGAAAACATGCTGGGCAAAAAAGATAAAGACAGGATTGCTTTGAGCAGAATGGCAAGCATTATTTGCAAGGTCACGGGTTGTGAGCATACTTCGGATCTTTTCTCCAGGCTATGCCAGGCAGACATACTGGCTGGATCTGCACCGCTGGGTGGTGAATTGATACACGACAAGGCATATGTGGTCTGAGCCCTTTGGGAACAAGTAACGAAATCAGAATAGAGACTAGATTATTATGGGCTTGAGAGAGTGATGCACCTGGGTGTGACCAGATGGTTTGGCTGGCACACTACTCTCAGAGGAAAGGCTAGACGGACATACAACCCTACTACGACCGGCACCATTAGTACTGGAACTCTGCGTTAGCTGCTGAGGATGGGGGCCGAGCACTTATGAGAATGCCCCAAGTGCTGTGATGTCAATTCTTGGCTCAGCTCAACTTGACTCAGAACCATTGTTATCAACATTTGTGTTTGTCCGTTTTTTTTCTCAGACGCTCAACTCTCATCCTTTCTGCAGTCATTTCTGCCTTCATTTTCATTCGCTTCTTGATGTGCCCCCTCCCCTCAAGACGGACCATAGCAATTTTTGTGATTTCATAAACACGTTCTTTATTATTTATTCTTATAAAAATTTAACGACATTATATTTCCATTACCCTTTTTAAAAGGCGTATATATTTTAAAGGTTTCTAAGATTAGCTGGTTCAATTTAAAATTGTAGGAGCCTCTGGGCTTTATATCTCTTAGGACCTCATCAAGTCCAAATCCGGCCCTGGAGCTACCACAATGTATTTTGTACAGTTACACGCTGCAACCATACTTTTAGTGCACACCATAGACATGTGTACATTGCTTGCTTTTTTTGAACTTTCAGTCTTAGACATTTGCCACTCTATAGCTATGCTTAGTTTGATCAGTATTAATTAACAAAAACTAGCAGGACAGAAACCTTGAAAAAAAAAAAAAAAAAACTCTCTGAGTTGGCTGTGATATTAGTGATTTTAAAAGAATAGGTTACTAAACCGGCAGGTTGGCGCTGAAAGAGTTAAAGAAACAGAGCCAAAAACGTTCGAGACAGAGGAGGCAGATGCACCAAATCTATCATTGGGACTTCAGAAGTGGCTGATGGGGACTAGAAAATCACATGGCCAGCACACACACGTCGACGCGGGCAGTCTGACACTACGCTAGCCGGGAGATAAGATAATGGTTTCTGCTGTCAGTTCTAACGGCTGTTCTGAGTGTTCCTGTCAGGAGCTTTCAAGGATCTACCGCTTTGTCTTGTTTTTGTAGCACAAGCCAGTATAAGAAGCAGCCGCTGGGTAAAAAAAAATCTGCCCAGCTTGTAGGTTGTCTTCTTGTGTCTTTGCCCCTACTTTACGTTAATTGGTTTTATCCTTGCACAAGAATTCTAAACTGTTCATGTTTTTATATTCTAATACACACAGGTTGTAGTTTGTAAGTATGAAAGAACAAGCATTTGCTGTCAGTCTCAAATGTCTTAAATGTGGAGCTGCATTGAAGCTCTTTTTCAATATGTGTCTTGGACTCTCAGGCCGACAGAGCGTAACATGCAAACAAAGAGATGTTATTAAAATTTAAAAAAAAAAAATTGTGTCCCATGCCAGTAACAGAGGATGAGACTTTCACAGAAATAAAGAGAAATGTGAATCAACGCCCACCAGAGTTTTGACAGGATAGTATATACCAGAAAATCAAGCACGTTTGTCTCCTCCCTGCTGAGGTGACACGCTAGTTCAAAGACATTCTTTGATTTAAGCATGTATCAGTTTCTTTGTAGAGGCTGGTAGCACTAGCTTGCATAACGACCCAGAGGTCTAGAGTTCCAATCCACAACTGACCCACACTGGCAAAGCCCAAAATGACATGGGAAGCAAATGCGAATGGCATGAAACTGATTATATCACTTTTCAAATGGCTTGGATTTAGCACCATGTGTATCATACGCTAACTGCGTGAGAAGGGGCCTTTTTTCACTTTTAAAAATACTCTGTGATGAGAGACAGAAGTGTGCGGCCATTTGGGATGTATGGGAAAGCATTGACTGTGATATTAACAAAAGATAAATGGTATTATTTAATTTTTAAAAAAAAGTTTAACAGAGCGCCTTAAAAAAAAATTTAAAAAAAAAACAGCCACGCCTTAGCACATCGGAAGTTTGGTTTCAGCCGAATCGGAGCTTGATGAATGATGTGGTCAACGTCCTACAGTCCACTTCTATCTCAGATGATCTTTCCCTGGTAGCCATTTTATGATGGGCGAACACGAAAGTTCTAATCAGTTATTAAAAATTGTCTTCGAACCGATGATCGCTAGGTGGAGTGATCATTCGCGTCTACCCACTTGCTAAACATGTGGCCTCTATATTGGCAGATGAGCATTGCCGAAAAAAAAAAAAACACACACACACACAGAAAGTAGCCTTTCAGAAACGTATTAGGCAGTGGATCTCAACCTTCCTAATTCCGCGACCCTTTAATCCAGTGGGAGCTGCGGATCGGAAGGTCACAGGTTCGCTCCCTGGCGGAGCAGGACTTTTTTGAATAATGACCTTGGCTTACAGGTCAACCCAGGCTTGAGTGGGTACCGGGTGCAGTCCCGGGAAGAAGAGGCGGCCGAGTTCACCCTTCTTGTGCTAATTGGTCTATAAAAATATAGGTCTAGCCCTATATGCCCTATGCGCATAGAGGCGACAAAAAGGGTCCTTTACTTTTACTTACTTTAATACAGTTCCCTCATGCTGTGGTAACCCCAGCACAATTATTTTTCATTAAAGTTTTAATGAATATCTGTTTTCTGATAGTCTTAAGCGACTCCTTTTTTCTCTCTCACTGATACCAGGTTGTAACTTACTGTCATGGTTTTCTTTTCTTTTCGGCTAGCTTGTATTTTGGATTCTTTGTCTACCATCGTTCGGCAGAAACATAAATGGACAATCTTTCAAGTTACAGACGAAAATTTTAGAGTAATACGATACATTAGACTTATTGAGCAAATAATTTTGAAGCTTGCTATGTGAAAACATAATGGTACCTGGTAAAACAGAGAAAATAACAAAAGGCTAAAAAGCATTTCAGAATAAGTGCCCATTGAGACAAGTGATCGCATGTGGCCAGCTTAAGCTACTTCTGAGGCATGTTTTAGGCCGAAAGGTAGCCTAGCTGTAAATCACAACACAGTGAACCAGCCACCCTCTTAAGGACGAACACAGGTGAAACTGAAATGTTCAGGCTCGTAGACCAATATTTGTCATCGGTAATTACAGTAGTCACCAGACAGACACTCAAGATCGAAACTAACCAGTGCGTTTTCAGTATAATCCGGCAGACATCTAATATTTTTTGAAAGGATTAGACTAGTTAAAGAAAATCAATATGCTAAGAACATTTAGCGGATCAAATTATGATCATAATCACTCGGTATTTTCAAAACGAGAATACTACATTAGGCCGGCCATCGTGTAAAGTTTATTATATTCTTGTTAACTCTATGAGTCCCAAGAAACGCATCAAGGGTTCATAGGTTCCTACCTAGAAGCCCAATTTACGCATGATGCATCGACTTTAGTTTCTCTTTACTACCTCTTGAGCCTGTGATACTAAACCCTCTGGGACTCAAAGCGTTAATGGTCTTGTAGTTAAATGTGTCATTATCGTCATGCTGTGGATCGTCACCGCAACGTCACAATGAATGTGGCACCCCGAAAAGCCATTCAGTTCCTTGCCAACATTCCCCACTAATTGAACACATCATGCCCAGTGTGTCCTGCATACTCTGTGCCCACTGATGGGCTGGTTAATCCCTGCCTCCTATTCTCCTACTTATCTCGCGAAAATGCTTTTCCTGGCCTCCGATCTCACCATAAGATCATTGAGTTTCTTTTAAGCTTAAATGTTGAGTTTCTTGAGAAACACGGTGTTGCGATATCTTCTTAACTTACATGCCTGCATGATTTTCAGATATCATCAGTCTTTAGAAAACGTTTATGTTGCCATGGTACCTTACTCTGTAAATTACAGATAACAGAAGAGGTATAACAGAGGTCACGTGCCTTAGTAAATATTAAATCCCCATAGCTGCGTTAGTCACACTTTCAGTGTGTAGACTGACCGAAATGCTTCATTGACAACATGTATTTCATTTTTGGTACTTATCACAAACCCACCAACACGACGAGAGTTCGTTCCCTTCCCATTTAATCCGCGGCGGGTCGCACGGCCTATCCTTTATTACAGATATTCCTTATTTTTATGGTTTTAACAGTTATCTCCTTTCTCTTGTGTTGTCACCGCTCGCTTGCATGATTTTTTCCAGGTTGTGCTACTAGCCCGACTGTGTGGGAGTACGGAAACAGCGATATTTTTGTATTCCTTTTCCTAAATCATAGGAAGCCACCGCAAAGAACGTAGAAACACAACAACATCCCAGTTTTGCTACACAGAAACAGTCGTGCCTTAGATGATATGATTATGCACTGGCTCTGTGTTAAGAAGGAGAAGAGACAAGTAAGGATTCTCAATAACATTTAATAAACAGCACTTAGTGCTACAAAGCCTGATACATCTTGTCTAAGCATGGAGGTGGAGGCGGTCACTGCAGCTTTCTTCGGGCTGACGAACTAACGGCACACACATTTTGTGCCTGTAACAACCTCAAATAGAATGCTGAGAACGGTGGAGACAGGCATGTTTAGTGCAGAGTGGCACATATCGTTTCGGAATTGGCAGGTAGCTATCGTCCTTTAGGGTATGCTGGTATGTTGAGAAAGGAATATGCAGACATAATAATTGGCGCCGAACTATTTGGCGGTGAACTGATGCATGACAAGTTAGTGGTGGCCAAGGCCCTTTAGGTACAAGAAAAATATGCGGAAGCACAAAAAGATCCTCATGGACTGGAAAGAATGGTGCAGTGGTAGTAAGGAGGGAATCTGGCAGACACTTGAAACTCGAGAGTAAAGGCAGTAACAGTGTACAATCAAACTGCTACCTGTACCATGGCAATTAGAACTCTGCGCTTGCTGCTAAAGATGGGGACGCAGCGCTTAGGGGAATGCCGGCAGGTCGTAATTGTGCTCAACTTCACTTTATTTTTTTACAATGTCATTAATTTCATCATCCCGAGGTCAAACATTAATTGCAGTAGAGCTTCTCGAGCTAGAACAAAATAGTTTTTCCCAGACGTGTATGAAAAGAGTGAATGTGTTTCCACCAAACACTCCCAATCCTGACCTTCCTGCTCTGACAACGTCTAGTTTGACGTCAGCAATAACTGCTCTTTCAATTACTTTTTTAGCCTTCTGTTTGCAATAAAGCTTTACAGATAAATACATGGCCTAACCAATTAATTGTGGCACACTCAGAGCAGTTTTATTGTGACAAGTTTCTGGCTTATTCGTGCAATTTATAACAGCTTTCCTTAATTACTGCAATTTGTAAAGCAACATAATATTTCTAAAAATAAAAAGGATAGAACCGTGGCGCGATAACACCTCCGGTTTCTTTTTGCTTCGTGTGTCCACGCAAGAAGATCTGAGGCATATTCCAGATATTTTTAAGTGCCATCTTCAAGTGGACATTGGTTGCATTGGATTAGGGCCTCTACGGTTGCCTGTAGGAATATTAGGTGGTTGAGGCCTCTGTTTGTTCAGGTGTGCGAATGTCGTAGCTACTGTCCAAAACAGAAAAACCGTCCTATGAGGAAATCAAAGTAAGAAGAATGGAAAGAAAGAGAAAAAGAAAGAAAGAAAGGAAGAAAGAAAGAAAGACAGAAAGAAAGAAGAAAGAAAGAAGCAGAAGAAGGATGAGGAGGGAGGGCCAAAGAAGCAGGAGAATGTTTGCCACAAATCGCCCTCTAGTATACATGGCATATGTATGCAAGCCCTAGCTAGAGTATAAGACTATGCCAGTTGTGGGAGTGATAATGATGGGGTGGAGGGAGATCCGGGAAGCCACCTTGGCGTAGCTTTAGGCCTTATATCTGGTCTTTAATCAATGTGAGCTAATTTCACATGTGTGTTATGTACCTCGGTATTTTAAATAGAGAGATCTGGGGGACCTTCGCTGGAGTTAAATAATCCGTGCTTTCTTCGACACTCTCGACTGGCTAGCCATTCTGCGGAGAGTTACCGAGCCATTTGATATAAAACCTGGTGCAATAAATTAAAAATCTCAATTTGGAACATACTTTCTAACAATAAAAGGTCAAGACATTTATTAAGTATTTTTCTACTTTCCTAAATATATGTATCAAGACATTTACAAAGTATTTTTCTACTTTCCTAAATGTATTTATAATGAATATCTTCTTTGACCGAAATGACCCACTGCTGCAATGTTATTCCTCTGTTGTGACAGCTGAGCTTAATCATGTTGATAGCGTCTCGGGTTAAGCCGTGCAAACAAGGCATGAGACAAAGAGGCTTAATCAAGGCATTTTTGTGTAATTTCCATCAATGATTCCTGCTTTAATTCTGGTTAATTGGTAATGAGTTTATGTCATTGTTTAAATTATTTGCCAGCTCAGATCCCCAATTTCTGATGGAAATGTCCTTTACAGACCAAAGCTAATATTAGTAATGGTTCCGAGATGTTTGCCCCTATATCCTCATTAGAATCGGCATCATTATCGTCATCACTACCACTTTCATGCTCTGGAGCTTCACGACATAGACGACTATGCCGCTTTAAGATCTTGGTCATTGGTGTTTTGGATCATGTCTTTTGATGATATTCTTCCTTGTGAACATTTTATACAACCTAGAGCGGGAAGTCATTTTTAAAGCTATATAAATTCTATTTTCATGTACGGACGTCAGTAATGGACATTGGGTAAATTGGTGAAAACTAATTTAGAGGTTGCGGAGATGTGGTTTTATAGACGAATAATGTGAATACCCTCATCATCATCATCACGTGCCCTGCCAACTGGCGTAGTCACTCATGCATCTCCACAGATCACGATCCCTGGTTGCCTGAAACAATTATGTTAATGATACCCCTCCATGCCATAGTTTTAGCCCTTCCAGCATCACCTCTCTTGGTCTGCTTCTACCTCTTTTCCCACTGATCTTTCCAGTTGTCACGATGATCTTCAGTGTCTCTCTTCTCATTATGTGGCCAACAAACAGTGTCTTTTTTCTTATTGTTGTATATAGAGATCTACTTTCATTAACTTATTTCAAGCAATCATTGTTAGTTACTCTGGCCGTCCAAGATATTCGTAACATTCGTCACAGAAACGACATCTCTGTTGCTTCCAAGTTCTTCCTTATCTGTTCACTTACATTCCAAGATTCGCTGCCACACAACAGAACAGGTTCTATGTAACATGCTAGCACCCCCTTTCTGACATAAATGAGAGCGATTTATTGTACTTTTTATTTTATTTTCTGAAATGCAGCTTTCTCTAGACCTGTTCTGCTTTTAATCTTCGTTACACATGTTCCATCTGAGGATATGATTGTTCCCAGATATTTGAATTTATTGATTTGGTTAAATCTGTTCCCTTCAATTGAGATATCACAAAGGGGGGGGGGGGGGAATTTTCTTCTTTGAAAAAACCATTACTTCCGTTTTCCTAATATTCAATGAAAGTCCTTTCTCAGCACTCTCCCTCCCCACAATATCCAGTAGTTGTTGTAAATCAGTTGCACTTTTAGCTGTAAAAACTGTATCGTCTGCATAACGTAAATTGTTCATATTGTATCCTCCAACTCTTACTCCTGCATTCTCTTTAATTTCCCTCAAAATTTTTTCACTATATAGAGAGAAAAGGTCTGAGGATAAGACACACCCCTGTCTTACTCCTTGCTTTATCTGCTCAAAAGTGCCCAATCTGTTTGTCACTTTAATTGCAATTGCTGGTTCCAGTAAATGCTGAATTCTTTCTTGTCTACATGGATGTCTGCCAACATGTTTATCATCTCATGTTTAACTTTGTCAAATGCTTTGGTTTAATCGTTAAAGCACAAGTATGAGTCCTTTTGTATGTCCATTGAGCTTTCTATCAGTGTTCGTAATATGTATATTGCACTTCTTGTTTCTTAACCTTCCATAAATCCATACTGCTCTTTACTCATTTCCATTCTTATTTTTCGTATGTTCTTCTCATTATAATTCTGAGTATTAATTTGGTGACATGATTTATTAGGTTAATTGTACGAAATTCTCTTCATTCAATTGCTTCTGGTCTTTTGGGGTAACACGATAAATACAGATTTAATTATTTCACTTGGAATGTACTCAGTGTTATATATAATTGACTTTCATCAGTTTAGTTAATATTTCAACCTCAAATTCTCCCAGTACTTTTAATTATTTTACTGAAATGTCATCTGGCCCAGTTGACTTTCCTTTCTTCATATGTTTAACAGCATCGCTAACTTCTTCCTTTAGTATAGACGCATTTTCTAAATTTCTTTCTTCTGGTAATTCTTCTCTCTTTTCATCATTTAACTCTATTATGTCTTTATTCCATCTAGTTATTATATCATCTTCCTCCATTAAGATCTCTTTCGCTTTTGATTTCAGACATCCTGTGTTTGCTCGTATCTGTCTTCCAGTAAGATTGTTAATTTGTTTATGCACACTTTTTGCATCTTTTACAGGACTTTGTTAAATGGACAGATAAAAAGATTATTGGAGATGTCTTGAAAGAAACTGACTCAGGAAGAGAACCGAGTGCCTACATCTGAAAGAAACAATATACATTGTGTGTATGTGTGTGTGGGTGATTTGATGAGAAGGAGAAAACTTGAGTGAACCGTGACGGTAGGAAAGTTGGAGGAGAGTAGAGGCAGAGGGAGACCAAGATAAAAGATACCGGACAGTTTGACATCATGGTATGGAGGATAATCTGTATCGGAGATTACTGAAAATACACGAGGTAGAAGGTTGTGCATGGACATGACGAAAAGCAGAGGCATACGACATGGACTTTGAGAAGAAGAAGGATTTCTCTCATGGTATCCTCGTCTCCTCAATCGTGAACTGTAACATTGTTCTTTAGAATCTATCTCTTCAACCCATGGCTAAAACACACTACCCCTTTCATATTTCAGATGCCGTGTTCAGTATATGTACAGAAAATAGCAGTAAATCTGAGCTTGTTGATATCCCCTAGAGCAGCGGTTCTCAACCTGTAGGTCGCGACCCCTTTTGGGGCTAACGACCCTTTTACAGGGGTTGTCTAAGACCATCATAAAACGCATATTTATTGAAGTTATGAATTAATAACTTCTTCTTCTTCTTCCCTTCCGCCTTTTACCTCATCGAAGTGTTGGGGGGGGGGGGGGGGGGGGGGAGATGTAATGTTCGTTGATGAGCTCTGTCAAGAGCACTATTAAGACTGATGTTCATTTCTGTAAGGCTATTCTTAATGCCATCACTCCGTATTTTCCGAGGTCTTCGACTCGCTCTATACCCGTTGTAACGTTTTAGTGTGGCTCGCTGTGGTAGATAGTACCAGGGCATTCTTGTTAGGTGTCAAAACCACTTCATTTGTTGTTCTTTGATGACCTGTAAGACTGGCTTTATTCCTAGAATTCGTCTGATTTCATGATTTCGTATTCTGTCTTTCCTTGAAACTCCTGCAGCTCTTCTAAGGCATTTCATCTCTGTTGTCACAATTTTACGTTCATTGGAGGATGTAAGTGTAGCATAGTGTTGGCCAAAAAATAGTTATGATAAGATTCACTTTAGTACTCCGAGGTATCTGCTTGTGTGTCAACAGGGGAGATAGTTGACCCATTACTTGATTATCTTTGGCACATCTGGAGCTAATTTCTCTGTCCAGTTTTCTGTCGGATGTAAAAATTGCTCCTAAATACTTAAATTCCTCTGTTTGTCTCAGGGTGTTTTTTTTTTTTTAAATTTAATTTCTTAATTGTCATTATGTCTTCCTATCATCGTTGTCTCTGTCTTCGTAGTGTTTATTTTCATATTATATTCCTCCCCTTTGTTACTAATTTGATTTAGGTTGTTTTGTAGGCATTCCGTATTTTCTGCTGAGTACCTGGTCGTCGGCGAAGAGTAATTCTGTCATATCTTCTTCATGATTAAAGTTCATTTCGCTACACATGGTATCCATGTATGTTATAAAAAGAAACTGCGATAATACAACAGAGTTTACTATAAAAGTTCTTGACAGCCCTGCCTTCGATCTTATGCAGTAATTACTACGTGTCTACAGGCTTTTGCAAATATTAATGAGACGATTGCTGATTCCTTTTGTTCCCATACATTCCCACAACATATTCCTGTCGACTCTTTCGAATGCTTTTTTTTTTTTTTTTTTTTTATGAATGTCAACAAACATGTCTTATCATGTTCTATTGCCCTCTTGAATGAATTAATAACGACAATAATAAATGTTTCGAGGTCACAACAGTATGAAGAGCTGTATTAAAGGGTCGCGGCATTAGAAATGTTGAGAACCACTCCTGCAGAGATTCTCTTCTCAAGCTGTTGGCATAATCTAAGTTTCTTCGTTCTCTGTTCAGCTGCATTTGTAATTACCTCATACCTTTACTCTATTACTATTTCAGTACCAGTCAGCTCACTTTCACTGCATACATTTCAATACTGTATTCTTGGTACATATTTGTGAAATTCCCTTCTCTTGTTTCTTCAGTTAAAGATGCTTATCCTTAATGATGTAGCAAACCAACCCACCACGTTTTGGCTGTTTCTTACTAGTCATTTTCACGCTCAGTTGTTTCTTCAGCTGCGTTAAACTATACCAGCTATTAATTTAACCCCCCTAAGTAGTTTAGATGTTCTTTTTAGCTCATTTATTCTGTTTAGTACAATTACATTTCTCTTTAAGTAGTTTTGTCATGAATAAATGTTACCTTTACCCAATAAGAGCTGCTTCTTTCGAAAGGAGTTTAAACTAGGGCTGTACCGAATATTCTCTTCGCATTCGCTTCGGGGCCGAATAGTGGACCTTACAGCTATTCGGTATTCGGCCGAATAGTGGCGGTCGGGCCGAATACGAATAGTGATTTCTGCATACACTGCGATGGACTGAAATAACTCTCTCATTAACACAATAGTAGCGTTGCCTAAATCTGTCGTAGCAGGTGGCAAGGTCTTTGCCTGCCGACTCGACCTAGGCCTTACAGCAGAGGTTCTAAAACTGGGTGCGTATGCCAGGGGTGCCGCGGCGAAAATCAAGAAAAGTCGGCTATAAATTGTGACATTATTAAAGAAGGCATGAAGAAACTTGAAAGTTAAAATGTAAATTGTCTTTCCTCGCCACTGTCGAAAAAAGTTTTTTTCTTTTCTTATTTCACACTCAAAGTGTATCATACTGCATAAAATGCCAACCGCAGCATGCTAAATATTGTCTTTGTATTTATCTCGGCATGCGACCAGTCCTCCATCTGTATTCGTGAAGGGGCAGCAGATAAGGTTGTGACTACATTTTTACTCAAATTTTAAAGTGGAAAATGTGGTCTGTACAATAGTAACTGTTAGCCTCGTCAAGTAAGCACTTATATTTAAAGGCAATGCGTTGAAAGTCTTGGACAATCGGTAGGCAGGCCAAACAATTTTTTGAGGCCTCAGAGATGTGGTTTTACAGAACAATGCTTAAAATACCTTGGACAGCCTAAAAAGAAAAAGCAACCACTAGGTTTTGAAAAAGGCGGGAGCCCGAAGACAACTAATCACAGACATCGGAAGGAGACAGTCATAATTTTTCGGCCATTTTATAAGAAGAGTGAAAATGGAACATGTCGTGATCACGGGAAAGATTTGTGGAAGGAGAGATAGAAAAAGACAACGAGAAAAGATTCTTGACAGTGCTGTTGCATGTCATGGAGGTGTGTCAGCACACGAACTGATACATGCTGCAGTAGATCGCAGATTGTGGCGAGGCAAAATCGCCAACACCAGTCGGCAAGGCACCTGATGATGATGATACACTATTCGTATTCGTATTCGGCCGAATAGTTGGTCCCACTATTCGTATTCGGTCGAATAGTGAAAATCACTATTCGGTACAGCCCTAGTTTAAACCACACACACACACAAAACTTCGTTTGACTGTAAACAGTTAAATTACCCTGTCAGCCAAGTCCAGTAAGTAGGTAAATAAAACATCATGATATCATAGGAGGAGGGAAGAGCGAACTGAAGAAGAAGAAGCAGAAGAAAGAGAATGGGTTATCATTGCAGAAGAACCGGACATCATGTGTAAGATGTAGTAAATAATCAATAAACATGTGATCACTTACATTTTACTGAGAGAGTTAAGGTAAGAGGTCTGTGAGACACATCCACCCCTCCCCCTCTCCCCCCCCCCTTTTTTTTCCCACTCCCACACGACAGCCAACACAAATGATCTAGATATGTTTAAAGAGCGTAGACGCACATTCAACTAATGATTATCACATAAAAAGTAACAAACGTCATTTAGTTGATATATTGTAAAAGAAATCAACTGAAACTATTGAAAGAAAAAAATACAGGTAGACATGAGGAGAAGATACTGGATATTCTTTTGATGTGGCTTGGAAGGGTACGAAAACAGCATATACTGTTGCAAGAAGGTGTGATGCACGATCGCCCACGCCAGTCATCAATGCACTTTCTGTTGATGATGAATCCGTCTGGTCACGATGACTGTGAGTCTTGTAAAATCCTTATTTTAAAATCTTAATATATGTCGTTATGTTAATAAATCCAATATAATCTTGCAGCAATTTAAAAATACAGACAGATACATTGAAACGCTACAATATTTCTACAAAATAGGACACGAATTGCCCAAGTAAACAACGCCCTTAATTTCAATTTTAAATGCGATTAAAGTGCGTTTGTGTAAACGATTAGAGGATGCCATTTTCTGGGCAATCAATTTCTATATATTGTAGTACATTTTACCAGGACATCACACAAGAGATAAACACCCGAGGACACAAAGTGTCACCACGCAAATGAAGATCACCCGTGAAGAGGTCCCGGAAACCGCGTTCAGCCATTCTTCATCACATAGCAGGTCCTTTACAGAACGTCGCTCTCATCACAGTCTGCCTGAAAGAAACTCGGTCTCTTTCCAGTTCTCCCGCCTCGTGAACTTTCACACTCAAAGAGTCACTTATATCCTGTGCCCATCTTCGTGTCTGTCGGCCCCTGCCCCTCCTTCCTGGTACCATGCCTTCTGCTATAATTTTTTCCAATCCGTCGTGGCGCTTGATATGACCAAAATATTTTAGCTTTCGAGAAAGGACGGTGTTTATTAGCCAATCTTCCTTGATGTTCAGATCTTTTAAGATATCAATATTTCTCATCTTCTTTGTCCAAGATATTCTGAGAATCTTTCTATAGCATTTCAGCTCAAAAACCCCAATTCTTTTTCTTAGGGACTGAGAGATAGTCCACGACTCACATCCGTATGTAGCCACATTGAAGATGCATGCTCTCAAAATTCTAATTTTTATTTCCTTGCTGGTACTTAACCATATACTTTTAAGGCTGTTCAATCTTTGCATTGCTATGGCAATCCTCCTTTTAACTTCTGTCGAACAGTCTCCATTGTTGTTTATTATAGAGACTAGATATTCAACGTTTGTGACATTTTCAATTTCTTCATCATTTAGTTTTATTTTTGGGTGACAGCCAATTTTATCTGTGGACATTATTTTCGTTTTCATTAAATTCAAGAACAGATTTTGATCTTCACTGTGCTTTTGGACAGACAAAATTAAATGTTATTTTCCCTTTACGCTGTTCGAAAGGAGGACTGTGTCATCTGCGTAGCAGAGTTCCGGAATAGGGTTGCCACTAATTTTGAGCGGATCATAACTGTCACAAGTCTGGTCATTTTTGACATTTCTCATTATATTTTCTGCATATATATTGAATAGGCATGGTGAGAGAATGCATCCCTGCCTCACCCCCTTTTGCACCTCGAACCAATCAGATGTTTCACCAGCTGTTCTGATGGCTGCTTGTTGTTCATGATAAAGATTTTCAATTAAATGCAGTAGATGCGCTCGAAACCCCATACTTTTTATTATAGTCCACAGTTTGTGGTGCTGGACACAATCAAATGCCTTGCTATAATCAATAAAACAAGCATGAAGATCTACATTGTATTCTCTGCATTTTTCAAAAATTAGTCTCATATTAAAGATGTGATCCCTAGTTCCTCTACCCTGTCTGAAACCCGCATGTGCTTGATCTAGCTCATATTGTAATTTCCTTTCAATCCTTTTCATTATAATTCGTAAGAGGATTTTGCTTGCATGACTTATTAATGCGATGGTACGGTAGTTGGAGCATAGTTTTGGATTTCCTTTCTTTGGGAGAGGGATATAGACTGTTCTTTTCCACGCTTTAGGCCAAATGCCACTGTTCCAGATCTTCGAGCACAATGCATGGTAGATTCGGACGCTGGCCTCTCTTCCTGCTTGAATTAGTTCTGCTGGTATTTCGTCGCAACCTGGTGACTTTCCTTTCTTCAGGCTGTGTATTGCTGATCATACCTCATCCAGTAAAGGCTCTGGTTCTTTTTCATAACTTTCACATGTCGTTTTTGAATTACCAGTCACATCCTCATACATTTCTCTGCAGTATTCTTTCCATCTTTCTAATATGTCTTTGGTTTCCGTTAATGTGTTACCGTTTTTATCACTTATTACATGTAAAGAAGGCCTGAATTCGTATTTCAATGTTTTAATTTCTTTAAACATGTTTCTGTCTCTTCCTTGCATCTGGAGTTGTTCAATTCTATTACAGGTATTTATAATAAACTGGTTTTTATCTCCTCTGATAGCTCTTCCCATTTGTTTCGTGTAGTTCCTATATGCATGGCTATTTGTTTCTGTCCCTACTTGCTTTAAATTTCTTCTTTATTCTATCAGTTTGAAAGTTTTTTCTGTAATGTAAATCTGTTTCGTGGTTTTTTTTTTTTTTTTAGGAATCATCTTCTGAGCTGTTGTGATGATGATGTTTCTTGCTGCATCAGCCAACTCATCAGGTGTCATATCCTCCTTCACTGCCATTAGCGCCTCAAATTTGTTTTCAACCTCAATGCTGTAATCATTTGGCAAATTACTCAAATCAAAACGTATTGGCTTAGCCCCTTTCAACATTTTTTCAGTTTTATTTTAAACTCTGCAACAAGAAGTTTGTGATCAGTGTCACAGTCAGCTCCAGGGAGTGTCTTTGCAGATGTTATACATGTCCTCCATTTTTGTTGTAATAAAATATAATTAATTTGGTTCCTGCTACTTCCATCTGGTGAAGTCCAAGTGTAGAGCCTTGGGTGTTGTTTAAATAGTGTGTTGGTAATACACATATTTTTTTCTATACAGAATTCTATCAGTCTCTCCCCACTCTCGTTTCTGTCTCCTATGCCGAATGGGCCTCTGACTATTTCCTCTACCTCTATTCTACCTCGGCCAATTTTTGCATTAAAATCTCCCATGATGATTATAATATCTCTTTTTTTTTCTACCCTTTCTAATGTCTCTTCTAAACTGTCATAAAAGTTTTGAATTTCATCTTCCTCTGATGCAGATGTTGGGGCATAGACTTGAATAATTGTTATGTTTCTTTTCCTTGACTTGAGTCTGACAGTTAGAATTCGGTCGCTGATCGGATTATATCCAAGAAGTAATGAAACAACTTTTCTTGTCATCAGAAACTCACCCCGCTCAAACCACTTTTTTTCTTTCCTGAATAAACAAATGTATCTCCTGTTTGAGTCACAAAATGGAATTGACCCTCCCATCTATGTTCAGAAATTCCTAGTATATCTATTTTATTCCTTTCTAATTCTCTGCCACCGATGCTAAGTTTTCCCTGATACATGCTCCTAACATTCCATGTTCCTAACTTTAAAGTTTTCCTTAGAGCGGTGACAGAGTTTTCTGTTGTAGTACCGTCGGGCTTAGGACCGTCATCACAAATACCCCTACTTGCTCTGCCATCGTTCTCTTCCCCAGTTCGCGTTTGTGATCTGCCTGGTCTGGGGGCCTCATCATCAGATCTTTGAGTTTCATTTTTGGCTTCCATGATGAGTTTCTTGGGATAGTAATGTGGTAGTTTCCCGTTGCTTTCCACATCCACATGGCATTAGACCTTCAGCAACCTTTTCGATTGCTAGGGCAAGTGAGTGCCCTGCTCTGTGATGCTCCTGCTAACAGAAGAGAGCACCCCAGAGGTGTCCACTTATGCCGGCGGATACTCGGTGCCCATAGCTGCGTTGGCCACACCGCAGTGTGTTTACCGTTCTCTACCGCGTGGAGGTGCAGTTGGGGGTTTTCCCTTCACTGAGTCTTGAGACCAGAATGGCATTTCCCAAAACTCTCCAGTACTTTCAGAGGACGTTCAGCCATTAGGCAATATTTATGGCCGGTCTATATTGCGGCCCCTGCCAAGAGCCAGGGCTTCAAAATAACGAAAAATTTCATCCCGCAAGGGGATGACGATAGTAGTTCTATTTATTAGGAAGCATAATTTTTTTCTCAGTTAAATAGTTATTATTTTTAGAATTAGAGATATATGCACAAAGAAACTTCTCATACAAAGCATATTTATCTATACCATATGCTACTATTATCAGACATGGTCACACACGGCAAACAAGGAAAACAGTTAGTTACTACAGAAGAGATGTCTGAAAAGGACAGAAGATGTAGGCAGAAGACATCAAATTTTTCGTTTCCCTGTGGTGCTTTTATTGCCTCCATTTATTCCTTTGAACCTGTTGTTTTCATTGCAAAACAATTCTAGCTATTGCATAACTGGGTTTTCTCAACGTATGCCCTATCCATCGCCAGCGTTTGTACTTCATCTCTTGTTTCACTGAAATGTTAGTTATTATCCACAGCTTTATAGAAGTGATTTTATCATACCATTTAACTCCTTATATTCTGTCCAAGCATCAGTTAATAAATGTTTGTAGTTTATTGATAATTGTTTTAGATTTTACCAATGCTCCAGCTCCATATAGCAGTACTGATTTGACTTCAGAACGAAAGTGTTTTAGTGATTTTTTTAAACTCATTCTCTCGTGAGATGCAATGTTTGTTAGTTGAAGCCCCACCCTGGCTTCTGTCGGGGGCCCAGAATATAGCCGGGCCATAAATATGGCCTAGGCCATAGATATGGCCTACGACTAAAAGGGGTTTCCACGAGTGATCCTCATCCGCATGGTGGTACTTTGTGTCACCTGGTGTTTATCGCTTGTGTGATGTCCTGGTGGGGTGTAACTACCAACAAACCAAATGTGTTAGCTTGATCATCGTCATAATGTAGCTGTTACTTAACAGAACATTGCTCCCACCTTTGCTAGATCTGATGCTACTTACATTTTCCTGCCACACCTGTCTTATTTGACTTGTACAAACCTTCATGCTTGTCGTAGCAAGCTCTCCTGTCTATTATAAACAAAAAGAACATATAAATTAACAACATAACAGACAAGTGGAATAGATGACGACCTGTCGACGGCTGTGGAGACAGGTCGTTGGAAAGACAACTGAAAGGATGATTAGTTGCTTGGTTGAGCAGACTGACTTTTGATAATCACACCTTTTATCACGCTTCTGTGGGTCTCGGTACTTAGAAAGAGGTAAACCAAGAAATTCTAGCTTTTTGGTTAAGTCAAAACATCAACTCCAAGCTGTCCGACAGCATAGAAGGGTGTGACTCATTGTCAAGTGTTGTTTTTAAATACTTTAACAACAACTAGATCGTCTTTAAAAAGTTGGATTAAAGTAATGTTAGTCTTCCCAGACCTCGCCCAAATACACACTTGCTTACTTCTGATGGGTAGTTCCTGAGCCCGGGGTATTCGCACAAGGTTATTGGGGTGTTCCGCAATGCCGTTGATATCGAGTAACTAGTTTCAGCACGCCAGCGCTTTGAACACTAAAAACATGGAGAAACTGGCTCTAACGCAACTCCCCTAGAGAGTGCTGCAATATTTGTCACAGGCATTCTCTTTGTCGGAAGGAAAACGTAAATGCAAGACATCACAGAAACCAAACAACAGAGCGGGACTCACCGGTAAACTTCAGGAAAGTCGACTAGTCCAACAAACTTGTAAATGAAAAGTGACCTACTCTGTTTGGGGAGACTTAACCAAAAGTTGTCGAGATTTCCGAGTGGTTAAAAAAAATCAAAAATAAAGTTCACTGCCAGTGAAAAATTTGTCAGTGTGACCAAACGTGAAAAATAAAAAATAAAAATGTGAAGAGGTCGTCCGTGAAAGAAGTTGACAATCTGATCATGTTGAAAAGATGGCCGTCAGTTGTAAACAACTTCACAAGTTGCATGACAAGTGCAAGATCTACTTAGTTGCTCGATGTTAACAGTGAAATATTTAGCAAGTTGACATGTTGGCCAATCCTGAAAGAAAAGTTAGTTTGACCGCTAGGGAAAAAAAAACTACAAGCTGACCACTGCCAAAAACAGTTGTCACGTTGTTCATGTTTAAAAAAAAATTGTCCTTGAACAAACAATGTTATCAAAACGTTGCCCGACTGTGAAATAGTTTACAAGCTATGGATGACTGACTGACTTTCTACCCCACCAGGACATCACACAAGCAATAAAAACTCCATGACACAAAGTGCCACCATGTGGATGAGGATCACCGTGAAGAGGTCTCAGAAACCGCGATCAGCCATTATGCTATATTTATGCCGGGCTATATTACGGCCTCTGGCATGAGCCAGAATAGGGCTTCAAATAACGACAAATTTCACCATAAATAGGACGGCAAGATGAGTAATGATATATATTTTCAAGCTATAGAAATCTTTGACAAATATTCAGTAGTGACCGATTTAAATAAAAGTGACTGTCAGTGGCACAAATGACACTTTAATCTACCTGAAAGTGTTATAAAGATGTCCGGTCAATAAAGAAGTTGATAAATTAGTGAAAGATGGCCAGAGGTAGTCATCTAGACAACGAGAAGGGATTGTTAGAAAGATAGCTGGGCACTCTGCTCTTTGAAAATCGCCCCTGTGTTGCTAAAGAGTAGTCGATCTGGTTGTTTCTCATGTCATCGAAGTCAGTCGTCCCACGTATATATCAGACACTAACCAGCTGTAAAATATTAGACACTTTAATCAGTTGTATGAATTGTTAAAGACATGACAAGCTGTTCGAAATAAAATTTGACAGGTTGACCAATTGTTGAAAAAAAAATTAGAAGCTGACTCTTGGCGAAAAAAAAAATTAGAAGAGATGACCAAGTGTACGAAAAGTTGACCAGAGAAAGTATTTACAAGTTGGCAACAATCTGGGAAATGTCCGCTAGTAAGAGCTCTAGGTTGAGCGTGACTGTCGGAAGGGGAGAAGCGGGGGAAAATTGATATGTAAGTGAAAGATCTCCCACCTCTGCGATTTTGAATGGTTTGGCCGCAGTTGCCCGACAGGAAAAGAGTTTACAAGTTGATCTAAGTGAGCATGTTAAAATGTCATATAGAAGCCAAGATCAATTTAGAAACAATTTGACCCAGTGCGCATTTTGGACCCAAGAGCTTTGGGTCAGCAGGCAGACATCAAGCCACTTTGCTACCGCTACTTGGTATTTGATGGGCTATTCAGTCAACACCACATTGTCCGTCGTCGTTTACCATAATAATTCCTGTAAGCCACTTTAGGCTGAATCGCACTGAGGTTCCGTTTCATTTCATTTATGAAATATCCGCCCCAGTGCTGCCTCCAACCTTGCAAGTGTCTAGTCCAGTGGTTTTCAACCTGTTTCGTGTAACGTCCCTTTGAAAATATGGCGAGAGACCCCCCCCCCCCACCCCCCCCGCCCCTCGTCACTCCCCGAGAACAAATCATTAAAAAAAAAAACAGGAAAACAAATGCAAACCTTAAACATTATTTTTTTTAAAAATGTATTATCCTAATAATTCGATTTTAAATAGTTGAAGCGCAAACTTTTCATAAAAACAAAAATATTGGTAGCTTTGTGTTGTACAATATTAATAAAATAGACATAACACCAACAGATGTCGATAAACAGGAGGACTTCAATGAGCTGCTCTTTGCCGACGATCAATGCCTATTTCACAGTGATAGTAAACAGCTGCTAGACCACATAAACCTACTACAGGACAGTTGCCTCAAGCATCATATGAAGATCAATACTGAAAAGACAGAAGTCATGAGCATAAGTAGAGAGCAACAGACCATCGACATAAAGATTCTAGATAGCAGCCTAAAACAAGTGCAAGAATTTAAATACTTGGGAAGTATCTTTACATTCAATGGTAAAATAGACAGAGAGATCGAAGCAAGAATCCAACAAGCCAACAATGTCGTATACCAGCTTGCCCCAATTTTAAAACACCCTGCTGTCCCAGCTGAGATAAAAAGACAAATTATAAGTACAATCTTTATACCGACATTAGGTTATCAATGTCAGACTTGGACATTAACAAAAGAACACGAGAGAAGACTAACCACATGTGAAATGAGATGTTTGAGAATGGCTGCGAATAAAACCAGAAGAGATCGAGTGAGAAACGATGTGATTACAAGAACTATTGGAACCATACCCATCGTTAAATTTGAGAAGCAAAGAATGAAATGGTTTGGTCACCTAATGAGAATGGAACCAACGATGCCAGCATCAAGAGCATACAACATGAAAATCGAAACACCAAGAGGCAGGGGAAGACCAAGAAGAACATGGATTGAAGGAGTCACGGACAACTTGAGACTTCATAACATCACGACATGTGAAGCGACTGAGCGCGCCCTGTCTCGGTTGCCGATTATCTGATAGACTGCGACGCCTAGCGGCACAAGCAGATTTTGACAAAAGAGAAGAAGAAGAATTGGGCACACAGACCCGTCTTACATTCTGTTCTTCTGGTCTCACGCCATGCATACATTATTTTTGCAGACATTGTTTTAGCAGATATTAATAATAGTGTTAATAGGTATCATCAACATCTTTGTAACAATGTACTCTAAGTATGCCTACTTTTTAAAACAATTATAATACTAAATATAATCAATCTTGGTAGTATTCTTATGAAACTTATCTTCTAAGGGGGCATGTAGTCCGTAGTAAGATAATATTCGAAAAGCATCCAGCTGTATTTATAGGGGTTGTTGATATTTTTGAGTAGAAGTGGTTCCACAGATGAGCTGCAGAGTACGCCAAGCTTGTTTTGTACAAGTCTATTCTAGGTATAGGGATGTGTAATATGTTTAGGCGTTTGCTATGTCGCCCATTATACTTGAAGAATGACCAAAGGTAATCTGGAGCATTTTTAATAAGATTTTATGAATAACTTTGGTCTTATTGAAAAGTAGTCGTTTATGGAAGGATAGTTACTTAAGAGCTTTATGTATACTGGAACTGTCTCTTCCATGATTATTTCTGACTAAGCGTAAAGCTCTTTTTTGATGTGCTTTAAGCCGTTTCATGACTGAACTTAGTCAGCCATCCCATATTGTGGAGCAGTAGTCTAGTTGGGTCTGAATATGGGAGGTATAGAATATCTATTTGGTGTTTTCATCCAGAAAGTGTTTAATTTTTGCAAGCTGGTATACTTTTTTAGCTGTTTGTTTCATTAGAGCTTGCACGTGAGAAGTGAAGGTTAAATTTATATCAATAATTACGCCTAAAGCTTTGTGCTCAGTTACACATTCTACTGGGTTGTTACTGATGTAGAGTTTAAGAGTATTATGTGCAGATAAAGAATAACTTCCTTTCGCTCCTCAGAGAGGCGTGCCAACCCCCTTTTTTCCAGTTTGAAAAAAAAAAAACAAAAAAAAAACTGGTCTAACGACTGCAATATTGTACCTCCCACTTTAGGATATTTATTAGGTTTTGAAGATCTTTAAAAGTTTTTAAAATACCTAATATTAAGCTTAAAAAGAAAGAAACACGTTCAATGCACAGATAACAAGAAAACTGGAGACGCGGCGAGAGTTCGACAGTCTGCCACAAGGACCAGTGTTCAGTCTAGTGCTCCGCTCATCTATCCGTGCTTGATGTGGACTAGCAATAACTGGATTTCGACGCGCGTGCCCAAAGCAACAAAATCGGGGCCGACTTGGGAAGAGCAAAGGCGTGGGAATAGAACGTCAGGCGTCAGTACAACAGAGGTGGTAGACACAAGCAGTAATTTACTTTAGCAGTGGTCGCTGTATATACATCAAGCTATTTGTTAACAATCATTAACATAGTCATAGTTAATACATTGTAACATAAAAGTGTATACTGCCCTAGATACATCTATCGTAAACATATATTTATGTGTATTATTTTGTTCTCATTTACAGAACTGTTATTAGTGTTACTAAAACGCAGGCAATGACAATAACAGTTTCAGGTTAATAGTTATTTAGCGGATTAGGCACATACATAAACTATTAACACTTCATATTAAACATGGTGATGTTTGATGTCCTGGATATATATTCACAAAGTTGGAAATCACAGGTAAATAGAAAATTCATTATTTTAGTTTTAACTATCAGTTTTACAAAAATAAAACGAACTTTGAAACCCCAAGGAGGGGAAAAATAGATACTTTCACGATTTATATATAAAAAATTACTGTCCGTGGTTTAT
This sequence comes from Candidula unifasciata, assembly GCA_905116865.2. Taxonomy (NCBI): domain Eukaryota; kingdom Metazoa; phylum Mollusca; class Gastropoda; order Stylommatophora; family Geomitridae; genus Candidula; species Candidula unifasciata. The sequence continues at coordinate 106,311 of CAJHNH020000107.1, forward strand.
ACTGCGAACGCGTTTCGTAATTTCCAATACCTAGTTTGATTCTTGCTGCAGACCATTTAGTAGCAGGGTGGTTGCATTGATTTTCGAACCTGGTGTGTTCCGACCGTTTAGGAGCAATGACAGTCAGTGATTGTAACTGATTCAGAAAGCATGCTGAGGAAGATCAGGACATGCATGCTTCGTGCAGAGTAGCAGGCTTGGCTGCGGAGGACACGGTTGAGAAGTATTGTCTGGATTTTTTCACCAGGGTACGCCGGTTTGTTGGGAAATGAACAGGCGAACAGACTGGCTGGCTCTGTACAACTTGGTGGAATACTGATACATGATAAGGCAGACGTGGTTAGGGCTTTGTGGGAGAGCATGTACAGTTCGGAGGAGCAGATGGATCACCACAGTCTGATGGGATTGATGCGGGGGGGGGGGGGGGGGGGGTGACGAGAGGTCTCGGCAGATGCTCGAGGCTCAAAGGAAAGGCAAGACAGACGTTATAGGAATGCCCCGAGTGCTGTGATGTCGGTTCTTGAATTAAATCAATCATATCAATGACAAACTACGGAACGTAAAATTGCCTAGTGAGATTACAAACAAAAATAATCATGGTGGACTTGGTCCTGGAACATCCTGTAAAGGCTACGCAACTAACAGCCTGCACTTAAGGGCTAGTTAGATGCATTTACAATGCCAGAGTCGCCAGTATGCTTACCTGCCCAGAGAAGGGTCCAAGTTTAAAAAAAAAATAAAGTAAAGGACCCTTTTCCATGCCTTTAGGCGCAAAAGGCCTATAGGGCTAGACCTATATTTTTTATAGACCAATCGGCACAAGATGGGTGATGTGGTCAGCATCACGCCAGCCGCCTTTACTTCCCGGGACTGCACCCGGTACCCACTCAAGGCTGGGTCGACCTGGGAGTCAAAATCATTTTTGAAAAAAAAAAAAAGTCCGGCTCCGCCAGGGAGCGAGCCCACGACCTTCCGATGCGCGGCGAATGTCTAGCCGCTCCGCCAAGGGGACTGTCCGAGTTAAAACGGATCGATATTTCGGATCGGCACCATCATTGCCTCGCATAATGGGTACCTGTTAATTTTCTTAATTTTACGCTAAATTTCTGGACAAATTTGATTGTGAAGAAGGGTTCTGTTATAACATAGACGGTGTGGAAAATGAAAGCTGTACACAGTCAACATCTTATCTTCATGGATTATCTAACCAGTTTAGGTCGTAAACGTTGTAAATCATCATCATCAGGTGCCTTGCCGACTGGCGTTTGCGATCATGCCTCTTCACAATCAGCGATCTCCTGCAGCATGTATCAGTTCGTGTGCTGACACACCTCCATGCGATGCAACAAGACTGTCAAGAATCTTCTCTCGTTGTCTTCCTCTATCCCTCCTTCCACAGATCTTTCCAGTGGTCACAACATGCTCAATTTTCACTCTTCTCATAACATGGCCGAAAAACGATGACTCTCTTCTTCTGATGTCTGTGATAAGTTGTCTTCCAGCTCCCGCCTCTTTCAAAACCTCTTGGTTGCTTTTTTTTTTTTTTTTTGGGGAGGGGGGGGGGGGGGGCTGCCCAAGGTATTTTAAGCATTCTTCTGTAAAACTACATCTCTGAGACCTCAAGAAATTGTTTGGCCTGCCTACCGATTGTCCAGGACTCACAGCCATATTTTAAAACTAGATGTTTGTAGCAAGCAAGAATTCTTTTTTCTAACCTTCAACGACAGAGTAATTGCATAAGACGTTCTATATTTGATAAAATGCAGTTTTGCCTGCCCTATTCTGTTTCTTATCTCAGACCCGTAGTAAATATCAAAGTGAATGATAATGATAATAAGCGTAGTTCTTACGCAATAAACACTAAATTTCAGTATACATTTCTGAAACATTAAATATTTTAAATCGCTACGGTAAGCACATTTGCTGTTAGTTTTAATTCTCGAGAAATTATACAAAGTTTAACCAGTTATACTAATCAAATAGGTAGACTTCGGTATAATTTTGTATATTTGAAGCAAAGTAAGTCTGTGGCGAACGCTGTTAGTAAAGCCGGGGTACCGGGTTCGATCCCAGCTGCGGACGATTTGTCTTGCGTTGATTTCAATGAATTCCAGAGAAATTTGACTAAAAAGCTCAACAAAATGGGAAAAAGGAAAACGTGCACAAAACAACACAACGTAACGTTTCGGCCAGGCAGCCTTTTTCAAACACAAGTGGACTACACAAAAGAGGAATGGAGAGTATGTAGATCTCTAAGGGGTGACGTGAGCGACGTTTAAAAAATGTGATGCGGAATAAATGAAATAAAATAAAATAAACGATGGCTAAAAAATATAGTCACAATACTGGGAATAAAAGAAATGCAAGTGTTAATGATACATAAATGATATTGATAAGAAATAAAATATGGTAATAATATGAAATAAAATAAAATAATTAACATTTAAAATGTAATAAGATTAGAACTATTTAGATGAAGGTATGTTGGATATTGATACCTCTTGGACTAAGAACGCCAAGGCTGTGGATAAGGCGATTTTCCAAAGCGAGGCGGGTAGTATGATCGCCAGAGCAAGATTTTAATGCTGTGACAGATATGTCATCTTTACCGCTGTGGTCAGGGCTATTAAAATGAAGAGGGATTGGTTTTGAGTGTCTTCTTGTCGATATCAGAGAGGTGTTCCCGGAAACGATCAGCTAGCTTCCTGCCAGTCTCCCCAATGTATGCCATGCTGCATCGTTTGCAGATAATTGCATAAATTACGTTGCGGGATTCGCAAGTAAAAGGTTCCCTAATTTGAAAAGAACCATTAGGGAAACTGACCGAAGAAGTCTGGACAACGAAAGGACATGTTTTGCAGGTGCTGCGTGAGCACTGAGTAGTCCCAAGAGGAAGTGCTGTATGGATCGGTGGGAGTCGGCTTCGGACAAGTATGTCTTTAAGGTTGCGATCTCTTCTGTAAAGCCGGGGTACCGGGTTCGATCCCAGCTGCGGACGATTTGTCTTGCGTTGATTTCAACAGTGGTACTCTTAGCTGACCGTGCAATAGCAATCGCAAACTACTGAGCGTAAAATATGCCTAGAAAAACCACCAACAGCCAAACACACAAAAATGATGGTGTTGGCTCTGCAAGGTTCGGTAAAGGATACTCAAATAACTTTTAAGTAAAGGACCCTTTTCCAAGCCTTCCGGTGTATTGGGCATATAGGGCTGAACCTCTACTTTATAAACCATTGTATTTGCTGGGTGATGTGGTCAGCATTACACCAGTCGATTTTACTTCCTATGCTTGTACCTATTAAAAAACGGTGGTGTCATGAATCATAGTAACTATAAAGAAGTAAACATTCGCCTGAGATGGTTTACAAAAACGTAGCCTAAGATTGTAGACACGTATCCCACTGTTTGAGGTAGACGCTGGATTCTGTCACCGAAGATGAGCTGGGGTTGGGGTATAGGGTGGGGTGGGGGGAATAGCACAAGGGATTTGAATTGCTCACTGTTTTCTGCGTGGTTTATAGTGGTGACATCATGATTCATTACAGATCTCTATTCGCACCAGGAATACTGTTTCAAACTAATCCATCCATGCATTCTAAACTCACACACACACACACAAACAGGTATAAACATACATATGTGTTAGTGCACACACACACACGCACGCACACACGCACCTTTATCAAAGCTGGCATCTTATTCTGGCACATTTGGATCTACGATTCTTATTTTCTCTCACGCGATATGTCTTCATAAATAGTGTATATATAATTAAAACTAGTCTGCTAACTCCTTGAGTGGGCATCTACTCTTATAGCTTTACCCAAAAGATATATTTCTGACTTCAGCTTGCCACACCAAGTCCGCAGCAGTTTTTTTTTAAATGTTTATTTAGCGATGAAATAGATAAACACACAAGGAAAAGTGTTGACTCGGACCGGTCATGAAATGCACAGTAAAGGGAGTGATCAAACGGACCTATCAAATTTGTTTTAAAGGGTGTGGTTGGGGGGGGGGGGGGGAGTGAGGGATAGGAGTTACAAACTTAGAATGGAAACAACAGCACCCTCATGTTTTTCTCTATATTTTTGAGGCACTAATTCCAGAGCTCATGGTTCATAATAACATTTGTTGTCATATTATACCTGCCATCACAAGTGCAATGCAGTCTATTAACAGGTGCCTTATTTTACTAAGTCTGTATGTAGTTGTATCAACGTGCGTTTTTAAATTTAAACTGAAGAATAGTCAATGGCTACATCGTTCACTTATGATTGGACCTATGTGTGTATATGTTTTTTTTAATTTTTGTTTATTTATTTATTTGATTTGAGGAGTTGTGGTGGGTGGTGCAGATTAGTTAGATAGAATAGAGACAAATAGGTAATAATGATGATGTCTTTTAACCCACTGCTGACTGCATGAATTTTTATCATGGTATGGGGCGTCGCAGGTCGACCCAGCCTAAAATGGGTGCCAGGATGGCTGTCCTGGGAAAGAAAAGACTGCCGGCGTAATGCTAACCACATTACCCACCCAGTGCCGATTGGTCTGTAAATATATTTGACGCTCTTCCCATATGCCCGATGTGCCTAAGGCGTGAAAAGGGATCTTAACATAGAAGCGTTGATAAGTTGTTATAATCTGCCTGAATGCGGAATCAAACCCATGATCACGAGCAAGTATGCTAGCCACTGCGTTAATGCGGCTCTTGAATATTATTACATACAGACCAATCGCTGGTGTTACTTCGAAGGTTTAAGACGTCTGATTAAACATGCATGGGCTTTAGTAGATCAAAGGGATACAATATAAAATGTCTAATATGTATACCATAGATCCTTTAATATATGCCAATATAATCGTCTCTATTGCATGCCCGTTATTATGCACTTACCAAGGCTGTCTAGCTGTCGTGTGGATATCAAACCATACACAGGTATACGCACACTCACTCAAGTATGGACAGGAATGGATAGCGCAACGTTTAATTGATAATAACGATCTTTTCTCGCTTCGTGCGATATGTTGCCACCACACCTTATGTCGCATCTAACGGTTATAAAAGTATGATTACGCATTTACATATAGATGCAAGCCGTAGATGAACATTTACAGATTAGACATTGGGTCAAGCAAAAGAAAACATATCTTACTTTAAAAAGACACTCTAGCAAACTAACACATACATACGAACTTTCGTAGATACCTACCATGCATGGAAACAAAAGGGTTATTCAAAATGATGGATACGCATTCATTCGTGTATATTTCATTGAATATAATAAGAGAGAGTCAAAGGTGTAAAGTTTTGAAAACTACCGCTAGAGCGCAGTTGCATAACTAACTCATGCCACCAATGATTTTTCAGTTCAGCTCAGAGTAAAAAGTTGAGTTTAGCTATAGTTTAGATGTTTCACTGGAAGCAGACGGCAGCCATATTGAACATCTAGCCTCTCTTTTGTAAGTGTGTCAACTTTAGACCTTCTTCTCTCTCTTATTGAACATCTATATTCTTTATTGTTTGTAAATGTTAGACTTTCCTCTCTCTCTAATTGAACATTTATATTCTTTATTGTTTGTAAACTTTAAACCTTTCTCTCTCTCTTATTGAACATCTATATACTTTATTGTTTGTAAACTTTAAACCTTCCTGTCTCTCTTATTGAACATCTATCATTTGTATTGTTTGTAAACTTTAGACCTTCCTCTCTCTCTTATTGAACATCTATATTCTTTATTGTTTATAAATGTTAGACCTTCCTCTCTCTCTTATTGAACATCTATATTCTTTATTGTTTGTAAACTGTCCCGAGCCCACGTGGGTAAATACACTGATATAGTGAGGGTGTGGGTTTGATCCTTAACAATGCCCACCCACGTGAGAAACTGGACTAATATCTAAGCTATGTTGATCATAGACAGTCCTGGATAGCCAAGAAAACAGCGAGTAGCTCGTTCCATGAAATTAAAGTTGCTGTACTTGTATCCACAGGAGTAGGAGAAGGGATAGATAGATATCAGGATAAACCCACTGTGGTATAATCCAGATACACAGTTAACCCCTCCGACTTTTCTCCTCTCCTGGCATTACTTAAAAGCTCCCATCAAGTGATTTAAATATGTGTGAGCTGAGGTAAAATAATATGCACAAAGACACTTGAACCTAAGTACACAATTCACTCAAC
>CAJHNH020000107.1:117500-188263 GCA_905116865.2 Candidula unifasciata
TTCTTCTTAGGCATCGCATGTGAACACTTTTCAGCCGTCTCTCCCTGTGCGAAAAAGTTGGCCAAGTTTCACTGTCATAAAGCAGAGTGCTGAGAACACAAGCCTGATAGACAAGAGTTTTTGTTTTTAAGGTGAACTTTTTATTCTCCCAAAGACTTTTTGTCACTCTGTTCATTGCTGTTGCTGCTTTACCTATCCTGATTTTGATGTCTTATTCCAGTGATAGTTTATTTTTAACTGTAGATTTAATTTTTAAGAAATGGTCAACTGTCTCCAGCTCTTAAGCATAAATGTAGGCTGCAAGTCTGTCGTTAACACTTTGCTCCGTAACTTCTAATTGTTTTGTTGTTGATGTTGTTGATTGTTAGTCAAACATTCACAGATACATTAGCACATGCAGATAGTAAACACTACAGGTCCACCTCAATTGCTACATTATCAGAGGTCTCTCACAGAAATAAATGACACAACTTCTCAGTAGAAAATCTTGAGTCACATCTGGTACAAGAATAGGGTACTACACAGGAAGATAGACTGGCTGGCAGGTTGCAGAAAGGCACAACAGATGTCAGAAAGTATCTCCTAGTTTCCCGTACTGAACTATTTTTCAGTTAAAGGGATATAAACAGTTTCTACTATTTACTTCATCGCCTTGTGAGATGCAATTTTTAGTTATTTTGAAACCCCATCCTGGCTTTTGCTGGGAAGCCTGAATATAGCCGGGCCTGAAAGGGACCTCACCACGGGTGAACTTCATCCGTATGGTAGCACTTTATGTTACCGGGTGTTTATCGCTTGTGCGATGTCCTGGTGGGGTACAACAAGAGAGAGAGAGAGAGAGAGAGAGAGAGAGAGAGAGAGAGAGAGAGAGAGAGAGTGAGTTTCTACTCTTAGCCTGTATAAAGTTTAGTCGTCCCCATAAGGGACGCCATTTTTTTAATTTAAAACCCCATCCTGGCTTTTGTCTGAGTATACCCGGGCAATAAATATGGCCTAACGGCTAAAAGGGGTTTCTGGGACCTCTCCACGGGTGATCCTCATCCACAGGGTGGCACTATGTGTCAACAGGTGTTCGTCGTTTGTGTGATGTCCTTGTGGGGTACAACCAGAGAGAGAGAGAGAGAGAGAGAGAGAGAGAGAGAGAGAGAGAGAGAGAGAGAGAGAGAGAGAGAGAGAATTTCTACTCTTAAAAACCAGCATAAAAAGATCAGGTAAAAGGATGAGCGACAGTGTATTGTGTGCTATTATTTTTTTCAAACAAGAATGTGGTTGCTACTGGATGTGTTCTGTTAATTCCCAAACAACAGTTATACATTCAAGAGTATATGAGGTTTTGTGGGTGCAGTGTACATAAATGATTTCCTTGCGAAACTATTGATGTAATTAAATGGAAGATATATTTGCCCCATTCATGCGTAAATCTCGATGTTTTTAATGCGGTTATGTGGCGAAGTCAAATTCTCTAAAGGATTGCCCATATTTTTCAGGGAGAGTTTGAAATTCACTTTGCCAGCTGATTCAGACGCTCTATTATTTTATTACACAAACATGTTTTATAAAGTTTAAACATGAAAGAAAACATTTAAATAAAATAAGAATGGAAGATACGATTCACACACTGTTTTAAGGTTTTTCAGTCTCTTCCTTCTTCCTCAGATTTTGTATGATACTTAATAATGTAAAATAAGTTAGTATGATGATAAAAATCAGAGATTGCCAAAGTCGCAATTACCAATGGGTTAGTAGACAAAAATACCAAAACTGCGAAAATACCAACACTGCAAACCTGTGTTTAGTTACTAGTTGTCTCATTTAATTTTACTCCACATAAGCCGAAATAGTGCAGTCGATAATAGGCTCACTTTCAAATCCAGCTGCGACTCGCTGCAGCCCACGGTCGGTGTTCGAAACCATGGCGGTTCCAGGCGTTCACACAACCTTTAGGAAATGGGTACCAGAGTTGACACTCTAGGGTAAATGGAGGAACGTCGCTGTAGCCACAGTGTTACGTGCGGACAGCGACACAGGCAGACAATTCTTATCAGCAGTCCGTACTGGTGGCAGAGCACTTATGGTATATAACTGTGTGCAATGACTCTGGTTCACATCTCCCGACTTTACTTTAACCTTTTATAAGCGGATCTAGAATGATCGAGTCTACAAAAAGATGTCAGTTGGATATTTATGGGGAAGTTCAGGATGCTGATAGAACTAGGCCATCTTACCTCTCGTGTATGAGTTTAATATAGGTCTAACATAATATCTACAATATTGACATACAAATGGGCTTTCCTCGCCTGACTTTGACATCGTGTCCAATTGTCTCTATATGGATACAGTTAACAGTCCTGTGGTAAATTTGTTGGCGTGCATCAAACCCCTTTCATTCACAGAAGACTGTTGGCGTTATCATTATCATCATAATCGGCAACACGATCACCCTATTTCTTCTTCTTCTTCTTCTTCTTCTTCTTCTTCTTCTTCTTCTTCTTCTTCTTCTTCTTCTTCTTCTTCTTCTTCTTCTTCTTCTCTTCTTCTTCTTCTTCTTCTTCTTCTTCTTCTTCTTCTTCTTCTTCTTCTTCTTCTTCTTATATTATTATTATTATTATTATTATTATTATTATTATTATTATTATTATTATTATTATTATTATTAATTGGTCTCACTGTTACCATGTTGTAGTCCAGTGTCGTGTTTGTGTGTGTGTGTGTATTTGTCTCGCGCTTTACGGGTGGCTTGAGTGATGGATTTGTTCTACCTTGTTGCAGGCTTTATCTACACAATTTATTCATCTCTTTCTTGGTCTTCCTATTGCCTTTCTCCAAGATGTTCTACTGTTAAAAATTCTTAATAAGCACTCTTTATTATTCTTGAGTATCATTAATTTGCACTGTTGCCGGTAAGCGTCAATATATATTTCCAAGTGTGATTGTGTTCTGATAATTAAAAAATGTTCGTCTCTAGAAATATAGTTGCAATTAGCAATTGATTCAACAAACACAAATGTATCTTCTAAATAATTAGACAGGCACTGAGAAAGTAATGGAGCTAATCAGAAAACATACGTAAATCTACAAACATATAGAAACTCAACCTTCATCTTATCATTTGAGAGGATTGTTTTACTGGAAGCAGAACAATTCTTTCACACTTCCCAAACAAACATAATGGAATCGAAAAAGCAATTTGATTTCGGAGTTTTTACGACAATGGCCTCTAGGTTTTCCAGCATTATTCAGCTCTGTCCGGTGAAACACGCTTCATAAAAATTGGGGAATTCTGAATAAATTATGACGTCCGCCTAGCAGCCACGGTTATGCCCTATCTTTGATATGTCATGTTTAACTTATTGAAATTATGTATGAAAATATCCGTCAGCCAGACCAGCAGATAAAATTTCATTTTTTGTCTTGTGGCACGTCATTGACATTCATGTTTTGACTAGTTTTTGTATTTTGTATTTGTAATCTTGCCATGCAATGACACAGATAGCCTAACATTTCTATGAATACCTAATGTTTAGTGAGATGTATAATTACAATCAGATCTGATTTCAACAGCGGCTGAAGGAGATTTTACTTTTTTTTACAGTAACAAACACAGCAGGTGCATTGTGTTGTTCCACTACCCCTGTAGTTCAATTCTTTGTGCTCGTTCTAATGGTCGCTGGTTCGGTTTCCAATTCCAAGATGCCAAGAGAAACATCGTTGCAAGACACATTTTTACATCTCGCTGAGGGAATTACAAAGGACAGTGAAGTTTATACTAGAGACAACATTGCAGAAATAGATAATTTATTTCAAGCGAACGAAAGAAGAAGAAGAAGAAGAAGAAGAAGAAGAAGAAGAAGAAGAAGAAGAAGAAGAAGAAGAAGAAGAAGAAGAAGAAGAAGAAGAAGAAGAAGAAGAAGAAGAAGAAGAAGAAGAAGAAGAAGAAGGAGAAGGAGAAGGAGAAGAAGTAGAAGAAGAAGAAGAAGAAGAAGAAGAAGAAGAAGAAGAAGAAGAAGAAGAAGAAGAAGAAGAAGAAGAAGAAGAAAAAAAAGAAGAAGAAGAGTTCCGTCCTTAGGTTTGCGAGTATGTTTTAGAGATCCGTAGGCGTTTGCGAAGTAGAGTAGTTTGTAAGACGGAGATTTGTATATTTATAAATTTTAAGACAGTTGAAGCATTTCCTGAGCTCGCCTGCTTTAAATACGATTTTCTCTTCGATCCAAAATCAAACTCTTAGATGTTATGAATACTATTTTTAAACGTTCTTTCCGCTTGGCCAGTCCCTTTTGGGTACATGGCGCTAGACTTTAGTCTTTTCCATGCCCAACTTAAAACATCTGTAACCGAGTAATCATATGTGTAAGTTGTTGAAATTTGGCATGCGGCTTGTTAATAATCATGTCTTTTGAAGATTTTTAAATACTTTTTAACGAAAACAAACAATCATTTTTCATTACGCCTTATTTTCAATATATATTAAAGAAGAAGGAAAAAAAAAAAAAAAAAAAAAACAGACTCGAAGCAAACGTTCAGCATGCTTACAGTTTTATTTGAGTAACTGGAAAGTTTCAAAACATAACATTGCACGTGTGTCATGGGTATTTCAGTCTCAGATGATCAACTCTAGCAATAAATAATTTTGGGGATTTTTCACAGATCGGTAATCAAAAAATCACTTCGTTTCGCTCGATTTTCCGAGCAGCCTTCGCGCTTCTGTCAATTACTGTATATATTTTTTTTAGAAATATAGGAATTATTTGTCAAGCAAAGATCAAAGAAATTTGTCGCCTTAAAAAAGCAGCAGCACATGTACAATTGTAAAATTACAAAATCATAAGCACACTGGCAATCTATGGCCACACTGAAACATTCGTGTTGATCTTTATTGGAGTTTTCGTGATATTTGTTAAAGTTTGTCGCATGCGTTTCCACTATAATGTTTCATTAAAAAAAAAAAAAATGAACACTAGACGGGTGACATGATCAGTGGGGGAAATTACGAGTGCTCCATCAATGTCCTGTCGGCTTTGTGGCTAAGTCAATGCGAACGCTTCGTAATGCCGAGATTCCGGGTTCGATTCCAGCTGCTGGCCATGCGCCTTGCGTTGGTTTCGACAATGGTATCAAGAAAGCCGACCGTCCAGAAGCAATGGCAAACTACTGGACGTAAATTTGATTTGAAAAACCGCACAGGTTGGTTCTGAAACGTCCTGTAAAGGATACACAACAAACCCTCATTAATGTCCTACCCCCAAATGACGTCACAGAGCAGCCGAACATTTTAGAGGGTGAGACTGGGTGAGCCTTTCTGATGCTTTTATCAACCCAAACCATTTAGAACTGGCCTAACTACTACCTACCTACGTCCACGAGAATGCAGCCTAGGACTCACGACTGCATGCAGTCTATCTACCACCCCCTGAAATATTATCGCGTAACTGACTATCGCGTAACCTGTGGATATTCCCTGTTTGGGATTAGGATATTAACAAAGCACCAAATTGCGTTCTACAGCAAAGGATTCCTCACTCTTGGTCGTCACACGAGTCCCAGTGCTGTAAAACACTTAAAGTCAATTTAACAAACAAACTGGCTAGTCTGGACAGTCACAGTGACGGATTATCTAGCACAAACGAGTATATACCAATAGACGTTGTCCGGAAACTGGATCTAGAGTTTCAATAACAAATTTTCTTTGATCCGGCACAAACATTTCTGTTTTTGATCCGTATTCTCTCCCCCCCCCCCACCCCCTTCCTTTATCCGTGTAGGTTTCGGAGCCTCAGTTAAGATGACAAAATAATAATTCACTGGCTACTAACCAAAGCGACTAATTAGAGATGTTTCGTTCTAAGTCGGTGTGTGTCTGCCTGAAAGGCTAAGAACCAACAATCTACACACACACACACACACATACACACACACACACACACACACACACACACACAAAGCAAAACTTTCCACTGGAGTTTACATCCGGTTAACGCTAAGTTAAAGTAGATCAAATTTTACCAGCACCTAGGGTAAAGTAACGATTGGTGTCGCTGTATAAAACCTATGTATAACCATTTGAAAAGGTTTAATCTCGTATCTAGTTTTTCCTGTTGGATTGGCATGCACAATACGGCTGCTTTAGTCGTTATGATGTCAAATTTTCTGAAGTGGGAATGCCTATCCACACACACACACACACACACACACACACACACACACACACACACACAAACACAAAACCCAGCCAAACCATCAACATCGCATAGTATTACAAGCAGTGTATACAATTATGCTCTCCATAAATCATGTGTCCATTGTGTTTTAGATGCTATTGATGGTTTTTACTAGTCACTTTCCTAGTCTATTAACGATTCCCTATCTATACAGATGGCTCTTTGTTGAAGGGCAGACGAAGTACATTAGGGTTTATAGCAAAGCCGAATAAACGTCGATTAGTGCAACAAAACCACAACGTCTAGTTTAAGAATGGAGGTGAAGGCAGTCACTACTGCCTTCCGCTGGCTTGAGAATCAGCTGTAAACACATGCAGTGATTGTCACTGACGCACACAGCATGCTGAGAAAGGTGGAGACAATTATGCTTCGCGTAGAGTGGCAACCAGGTTATGCCGGTGTGTTGGAACATGAGCAGGCAGGTATACTGGCCGGTTCTGCATCAATTTGTGGTTAACTGTTGTATGACAAGCTAGATGTTGTGAGGACCATTGAGGAGGGAGTTAATAGTGCGGAAGCGTGAAAAGATCATAACTGTCTGAGGAGAATGGCGCTGCGAGGAGTTACCAGGGAATCTGACTGACGCTCAACACTCAAGGGAAGGGCGAGACGGATATACAATCAGACAATTACTGGTGCCATTGGAATTGGAACCTTTCGTTTGCTGCTTAAAATGGGGACTGAGCGCTTACAGGGATCTCCCGAGTGCAATGATGTCGATTCCAAATTCAACATTCAACAACATTCAACATTTAATGGGCTTGCTCATTTTGATGTCGTCTCCAGCACCTTGATCAATCAATCAATGAATCTGGCACCTTTGATCTTTCTGGTTTCAACAATCTTCTCACCCGCCTGCAGGAAAACTCAAACGTTCCACCATATTCAACTAGATATCCATAGCAGCTGCATCATCATCTGCAATCAAGCGTTATGGGAGAAAATGGTGATCCAGCAAACGATGCGGGCACTTGCTATTAAATTTCAACATCAATATTTATGTCGTTAATTATTTTTCTTGTTCCACCATATCATCTCTTTTGAGAGGCAACTACTGTGATGGGTGATAGCTGAGATAGCTGAATTTTACCAAAATTTCCAAACTATCTTATCATCTGAATCACTCTATTTGTAAAAAGGTGTTGCTCCTACAATACTTCTGCTGCCTTGGAACATTTAATGAATGCTTTTGCTGTCGGCTTTCCCGAAGCTACAGTCTGGGTCAGTTTCTTCTTACAAGGGCCAGTGGTGGATACTGTGTGTGGTTTTCGTTGGCACGAAAACAGTTCAACTGTGGGGTGACCCGTTGCTGTGGTTTGTGCACTGCAATATTTATATTAAACGAGTGTTTGAAATGACCGAATATAAACCGGACCTGCGTGTCCAGTTTGTTTTTGGGTGTTCTTTTTCTTTGGAAAATTATGGTTTCCAGTACTTGCGTTATGGGCTTTTTGGTGGCCCATAACACCAGCAGTCGTCTGCCAAGAAATTCTACCACAATCTTAATCAGCAAGTCCCTGCAGACTATAGTGGGTGTTCATGCTTCTCCACATACTGGGATCTCCATCAATATTTATAGTTCATTCGCTGACACCCTTCACGAGAAAAGTTTATTGTGAATATTCTCTTTGAATACTACAGCACTTTTAATTGTATATATATTTTCAATTGTTACCCTTTCCCATTTTTTCCTTGTCTTATAATCCAGCCTAAAATGGGTACAAGGATGGGCTGTCCTGGGAAAGTAAAGACAGCCGGCGTAATGCTGACCACATTACCCACAGAGTGCTGATGGTCTGTAAAAATATGGGACGTTCTGCCCATATGCCCGATGCGTCGAAAGGCGTGAAAAGGAACTTTACTTTTTTTTACTTATAATATAGCCCTAATAATAAATGTCTCTTGCTGATGTCTGCAATATGTTGTCTTTTGATTCAAGCTTCCATTGAAGAATCCAAATGATTATTATCATCATCATTATTATCATTATCTTCTAAATGAATTTCAACAATTTTTCTATAAAGCAGTATATCTGCGGCCGCAATGAATCTGCTTCTTTGCTTGTTTATAGTTCAGGATTTACACCTAGATTGTTTTTAAACATTTAGTGACTATGATTGTTTACGTGCAAAGTGGCTAAAGAAGCCTGGCTGAATCAAATGTGTACAGAGATTGGGAGAAATCACTCGAAAGACTCACATTCCATGTACCAACAGATAAATATGTTAACAGGAAAGATGACACGTAGCAGCACTAGATGTTTGAAATCAAAAGCTAGTGACTTATTAATGGGACATAGTAATATAATTAACAGATAGACAGGGTTTATAGGGGAATTGTATGATGATAATAGACCAGATGTAGAACTGCAGACCAACAATGATGGTCCACCAATAATGACTGCAGAAGTTGAGTATGCAATACATCATATGAAGAAAGGAAAAGCACCCGGGCCAGACAACATCTCACTGGAAGATATCGAAGCACTGGGAGATTTCGGAATTGAAATAATGACTAAACTTTTAAATGATATTTATAATAGTGGGTATATTCCAAATGGCCTTTTAAAATCCACATTTATAGCTCTGCCAAAGAAACCAGGCACTATAAAATGTGAAGACCATCGCACAATAAGTCTTAGTCACATGACTAAGATTTAACTGAGAATAATTATTAGAAGAATAAGAAACAAAATTAAAAAAGAAATCAGCGATGAACAATGTGGATTTGTAGAAGGAAAAGGTACAAACAATGCCATATACATCCTAAGGACATTGTCAGAAAGAGCTATAGAAGTAAAGACTGATTTGTACTTATGCTTCATAGACTATACAAAAGCATTTGACTGTGTGAAGCATGAAGAAGTAATCAAACTGTTAGAAAAATTAAACATTGATGGGAAAGATCTACGAATAATAAAGAATATGTATTGGCAGCAAACAGCAGCTATAAGAATTAACAACTGTTTAGGTACATTTCAAAGCATACAGAGAGGCGTACGACAATGATGTGTACTGTCACCTGATTTGTTTTCAATATACGGTGAATATATAATGAGATCTTTAATTGGTATGCCCGGAATTGTGATTGGTGGGCACAATATAAACAATTTACGTTATGCTGATGACACAGTCTTGATAGCAACAAGTCAGAAAGAAATACAGGAAATGATAGACATTGTGGTGTTAGAAACTGGAAGAATGGGCCTCAGTTGGAATAATGGGAAGACAGAAGTAATGGTGGTATCAAAGAAACGAATTATTCCTAAATGTGTAATAAAAGGCAATGGTGTTATTTTAGGACAAGTACAGAAATTTAAGTATCTGGGCACATAGATAACATCAGATGGAAGATGTATAACTGAGATAAGAAACAGAATAGGACAGGCAAAAACTGCATTTTATAAAATGAAACACATCTTGTGCAATATATCCTTGTCATTGAGAGTTAGAAAAAGAATTCTTGCTTGCTACATACATCCAGTTTTAACATATGGCTGTCAATCCTGGAAACTCGGGAGTCAGGCCAAACAATTTCTAGAGGCCTCAGAGATGTGGTTTTACAGAAGAATGCTTAGAATACCTTGGACAGCTAAAAAGAGCAACAAAGAGGTTTTGAAAGAGGCGTGAGCCCGAAGACAACTTATCAGAGACATCGGAAGGAGACAGTCATCATTTTTCGGCCATGTTATGAGAAGAGGGAAAATAGAACATGTTGTGACCACTGGAAAGATCTGTGGAAGGAGGGATAGAGGAAGACAACAAGAGAAGATGCTTGACAGTCTTGTTACATGGCATGGAGGTGTGTCGGTACACGAACTGATACATGCTGCAGGAGATCGCAGATTATGGAGAGGCATGATCGCCCACGCCAGTCGGCAAGGCACCTGATGATGATGATGATGATGATTGTTTACGTAAAATTTTCATTTAATTAAATTTCGTTTCTGCCTACCCTGTTCTGTTCTTTACCCCTGTGATACATTTTCCAATTTATGTAATCAATGTTCATAAATATTTAAAACTGTACTAATCTCTGAATAACTGAGAAACTTAAAAAGCACATTTGGGCACAGCACAGTACTTTATGTTATCTTTACTTGCAGATTCCCGTTTTTCAAACTGAGAGTTACTTGTAGATTCCCGTTTTTCAAACTGAGAGTTACTTGTAGATTCCCCTTTTTCAAACTGAGAGTTAATTGTAGATTCCCGTTTTTCAAACTGAGAGTTACTTGTAGATTCCCGTTTTTCAAACTGAGAGTTACTTGTAGATTCCCGTTATTCAAACTGAGAGTTACTAGCAGATTCCGTTATTCAAACTGAGAGTTACTTGCAGATTCCCGTTTTTCAAACTGAGAGTTACTTGTAGATTCCCGTTTTTCAAACTGAGAGTTACTTGCAGATTCCTGTTTTTCAAACTGAGAGTTACTTGCAGATTCCGTTATTCAAACTGAGAGTTACTTGCAGATTCCGTTATTCAAACTGAGAGTTACTTGTAGATTCCTGTTTTTCAAACTGAGAGTTACTTGTAGATTCCCGTTTTTCAAACTGAGAGTTACTTGCAGATCCCGTTATTCAAACTGAGAGTTACTTGTAGATTCCCGTTATTCAAACTGAGAGTTACTTGCAGATTCCTGTTTTTCAAACTGAGAGTTACTTGTAGATTCCCGTTATTCAAACTGAGAGTTACTAGCAGATTCCCGTTATTCAAACTGAGAGTTACTAGCAGATTCCGTTATTCAAACTGAGAGTTACTTGCAGATTCCCGTTTTTCAAACTGAGAGTTACTTGTAGATTCCCGTTATTCAAACTGAGAGTTACTAGCAGATTCCGTTATTCAAACTGAGAGTTACTTGCAGATTCCCGTTTTTCAAACTGAGAGTTACTTGTAGATTCCCGTTTTTCAAACTGAGAGTTACTAGCAGATTCCGTTATTCAAACTGAGAGTTACTAGCAGATTCCGTTATTCAAACTGAGAGTTACTTGCAGATTCCGGTTATTCAAACTGAGAGCTACTTGCAGATTCCTGTTTTTCAAACTGAGAGTTACATGCAGATTCCGGTTATTCAAACTAAGAGACAAGAATACTTCAATTTATCAACCTCATTTCCTCATCCATACGCGAAAATAACAGTACACTCTATTCATATGGGTAATGGTTATTAATGTCAATCTCTTGACCTCCTGTCTTATCTATGCCACCTAATATAGATATAGAAACCTTAAACGTGATAATGTGATAAGACTCATGTGTCAACTTTTGTTTCCCATACAATAACTTCCTGCTTCAGGGACATAAATCAGCTTGATACATTACGTAAAAGTGGCGTTGGATATCGATACGTATAATTATGTTGAAAATAGGATTCATCCTCTTACTTTTTAATTTCCGGTAAAGACATCCATCAAAACGTTGGGTTTTATCAGGTGTATTTCTCTAGTTTACTGGTCAAAGTTTATTTTTAGTGAATCTATTTCTTATTTCGTTGGGGGGGGGGGGGGGTGGGAAGTGGGGGGGGGGGGGATCGTCTCAACTATGTATTCCAGATGTCAATCGATATAAGTGATTTATTCGCTCCTAGAAATAATAGCGTCACACGAAAATGCGTAAAGTAAATACATGTTAACATTTATGAGATAAAGAAAGTCCCCATGTGGGAGCCGGGGCCCTATTATAGAGAAAACAAGAATAGACCCACTGCCTACCCAAAAGCATGTTGTAAGAGTCGACTAATTAGGAGCTTCCTTCGAAGTCGGAGTGCATCTGCCTGAGAGGCAAGGAACCAAAAGTTTGCATACAAATTAGTCAGATTTGACAAATGGATGCACACGCAACACTTAGGTTCTGGATCAGGACTGCAGTCCAGGAGTGGGTGAACGACCAGAACTTTCCGCCAGAGTTTACAGCTGGTAAACACGAAAAAGAAGAAGAAGAAGAAGAAGAAGAAGAAGAAGAAGAAGAAGAAGAAGAAGAAGAAGAAGAAGAAGAAGAAGAAGAAGAAGAAGAAGAAGAAGAAGAAGAAGAAGAAGAAGAAGAAGAAGAAGAAGAAGAAGAAGAAGAAGAGAAGAAGAAGAAGAAGAAGAAGAAGAAGAAGAAGAAGAAGAAGAAGAAGAAGAAGAAGAAGAAGAAGAAGAAGAAGAAGAAGAAGAAGAAGAAGAAGAAGAAGAAGAAGAAGAAGAAGAAGAAGAAGAAGAAGAAGAAGAAGAAGAAGAAGAAGAAGATAAACAAAGGTGTAGTTTAAAAGAAAAAAAAAAGGCATGGAGGGATAACAAGTTGATTGTCCATCTCTACAATAAAATATTACTTTACTAAAAGTCGAATTATCCACAAATGTACTGCGCGTAGGTTAAAAGCTGACAGGTTTTAGTCACATGCTAGCAGATCTGGTTCCTGCGAGACAGGATCACGTTAAAAGCTGGAAGGTTTCAGTCACATGCTAGCAGATCTGGTTTCTGTGAGACAGGATCACGTTAAAAGCTGGAAGGTTTCAGTCACATGCTAGGAGATCTGGTTCCTGCCAGACAGGATCACGTTAAAAGCTGGAAGGTTTCAGTCACATGCTAGCAGATCTGGTTCCTGCCAGACAGGATCACGTTAAAAGCTGGCAAGTGTCAGACACATGCTAGCTAATCTGGTTAGGAGATAGGATCCCCTTCTTGCTATCTTGATGATTCTAGGAGGAAAGGCTGGTGATTTTTAAAAAAAACTTTTGTTAGAAAATTATCTAGGCTCGACTGTCTGACACTATTGTTCCTCGCCCTCTGTGCAGTTCCTTAAGCAGGCCTATAAAAACTATGAATACCTCGTTTGATGGATTCATCACAAAGCTTCATCTATGTATCATTTTAGCTGTGTGTGTTTTTTTTTTTTTTTTTTTAAGATGATCTTCACGGAAGGCTCTGATAAATATATAAACTCATCAACTGAACTGAACTCAACTCACATAAACTTGATCCTTACCATTATTAATCAAAATGGAAAAATTTGGCTTAGATAAAGTTAGTAGCGTATCCTTTACAGAACCAATCGCAGCATTTTTTGGCTGTTATGGTTTTTCTAGACAAATTTTACATTTAATAGTTTGCCATTGGCTGTACGGTCAACTCTTGGTACAGCTGCCGAAACCAGCACAAGGCGTTCTGCACAGCCATGCCTCGAGACCACTCAACCCCCCTTCCCCCTCCCCCACTCCTTGTATATAGTTCGTGAGAACTTGGTGTTTTGTAGCTTAGGGATTATGTAGCTTAGGGATTACAAGGTCAGCCACATAATTCCGACAAACTCAGATGTGGATGAGCGCGATTTGATAGCAGATGGCTGTTTTATTTTCGATACAAGTATGAGCGTCGAATGTAAGAAAGTAGCGTAGTAACTACTGAACGTAACATTTCCTAGTAAAACCAAAAAGAACCAACAAATGCTAGGAATGTTGAATAAAGAATCGGCATCACAGCACTCGGCATATTTCCATAAGCGCTCCATTTCCATCTTCAGCAGCAACATAGAGAGATTCAATTCAGGCGGTACAAATAGCAGTCTGATTATATATCCGTCTCGACTTTCCACTGAGGTTAATCGCCGGTCAGTTCCCCTGGTCACTCCTTGCAGCACCATTCTTTTCAGACTCTGCTTTTGCACTGTTCACTCGCTAATAAAAGACCCTTATAACATCGAACTTGTCATAAATCACGTCACAATCAATTGGTGCAAAACCAGCCAGTCTATCTGATTGTTCGTTTCCTAACACACGGGGTAATCCTTGGAGAAAATATACAAAGGATTTATGCCGGGAATAGTTTGCAATGTCTTGTGCGGGAAATGCATATACTGTGTCGACAATCCGCGGTGGCTAGTGTGCCGCCTGTCAACCCCGTGGTTCCCTTTGTGAATTTCCGTGTGTTTGTGGGGGAAACAAGAATAGACACGCTGACTACCCAGCAAGTATGACGTGTAAGAGTTGACTGATTTTGGGCTTCCTTCGAAGTCGAGATACATCTGCCTGAGATGCAAGGAACCAACAGTATGCATACAATTGTCGGAACTCCAGACACTCTGAAGATCGCTGTAAGCAGCATTTGCTTTTGCAATTCTCTGCTTTATTTCAAACACTACACTTCCACCCAAGGAGATGTTGCTTCCCAGGAAAGTGGTCACTTACTTTTTCCAAACCTATATTATCTACTACTATAGATCTTCCACTCTTGGGGTTTATCTCCAGCAGTTTTGTTTTATTGACACTGATTTTCAACCCTATCTTTTATTGCTATTTCTATGATCTCATCTGTCTTTTGTTGCAGACGTTCTTTACTTTGGCTGATGACACAGGCATGTGCAAACCCCACATGTTCCAGGTGTTCGAGAAGGTTCCATTGAGGGTCCGCTCGTGTGCCTGTGGTTGTATTCTTTGTAACACTACTTTCACTTTGCGTTGGTATCCTTCATAGAGTCCTTTATATATGTTTATAACCTTATCTGGTAGCCCATGCGCAGCAAGGATCCTCCTCATCATTGTTCTGTCTAGACTATTAAGGGCCCTTTAAAAGTCTATGAAGTTTATATATGTGTGCATTATTTTGAGGGCATCACACATCCAGTGACACAAAGTGCTACTATTCGGATGAGGATCACCAAGGGACAGGGCCCAGGAACCCCGTTCAACCCATAGGTTGGGTTATGTTAGGGCCCCTGGCGACATCCAGGGTGATGCTTTAAGCGCAGTTCATATCCTAATGTGCAAAAAGGAATATTTATTTACTAACTCACTTACTTAGCGTATAAATATCCTTGAAAGTATAAATACGTGAACTTCCCACATACGTAAAAGTAAGTAAAGGACCCGTTTCCACGCCTTCAAGCGTATTGAATATATAGGGCTAGACCTATATTTTATAGACCAATGGCACTTGGTGGTCAGCATCACACCGGCCTCCTTTACTTCCCAGGACCTACCTGGTATCCACTCAAGGCTAGGTCGACCTAAGTGCCAAGTTCATTTTTGAAAAAAAGTCCGGTCCCTGTCAGGAGCCGAACCTACGACCTTCCGATCCTCAGGCGAGCATCTAGCCGCTAGACCACGGCGGCTTTCTTCCAATTACGTATTCAATTATTTATTTATTCACAACGTCTTGTTTATTTTTTAATCTATTCAGGTTCAAACATCTATTATGTTAAAGAAATGACCTCGTAAAATATTAGGATTAAAAGTAACATCTGTCTCTGGAGGAAAGACTTATTCTGTCTTTAATTAGAACGAAATCTCTTGTGTTCATTAACTGCGGCATGACACGACACGTAGCTGCTGGGATTAATTTGATCAAACGAGAAGAATCCATATGTAGGTTGTGTGATATTAATCATCGTTCTTATTATAATTGGAAAATTGAGATATATCACAGTTATCATTAATGTCCAAACTGCCTCATGTGTAGTGCTGTCTCAGGTGTCACTGAGTAATAAGTTCAATACCTCGGCAAATTTGTGTTTTAAAAATATATTCAAAACATCTCTAATATATGATCTACACAGGATGTTTACGGCCTTCTAGGATATACTATGTTATGCAACATTTTTTTTTTTAATCTGTACGTTTATTCGCATTCAAGAGCCCTTTGGGAACAAGTCAGGAAGTCTGAAGATAAACTAAATTATTCTGGGCTAGAGAGAATGATGCACCTGGGTGTGACCGGAGAGGTCAGCCAGCACACTACGCTTAGAGAACAGGCAAGACGGACATACAACCAGACTACCACAAGCACCATTAGTATTAGAACTCTGCGCTGGCTGCTGAGAATAGGGACGGAGAGCGTATGGGAATGCCCCGAGTGCTGTGATGTCAATTTTTAACTCAACTCAACACGAGCAAACGCATTTTATTGTCAGAAGGGCACAAATTGATCACGCAAAACCTTTCTTACAATCGGTCATTTATTTTTCACACACCAAAGGTAAGGGACCTATTTCACGTCTCTTGTGTATCTATCTATCTATCTATCTATCTATCTATCTATCTATCTATCTATCTATCTATCTATCTATCTATCTATCTATCTATCTATCTATCTATCTATCTATCTATCTATCTATCTATCTATCTATCTATCTATCTATCTATCTATCTATCTATCTATCTATCTATCTATCTATCTATCTATCTATCTATCTATCTATCTATCTATCTATCTATCTATCTATCTATCTATCTATCTATCTATCTATCTATCTATCTATCTATCTATCTATCTATCTATCTATCTATCTATCTATCTATCTATCTATCTATCTATCTATCTATCTATCTATCTATCTATCTATCTATCTACCTACCTACCTACCTACCTACCTACCTACCTACCTACCTACCTACCTACCTACCTACCTACCTACCTACCTACCTACCTACCTACCTACCTACCTACCTACCTACCTACCTACCTATCTACCTACCTACCTATCTACCTACCTACCTATCTACCTACCTATCTATCTATCTATCTATCTATCTATCTATCTATCTATCTATCTATCTATCTATCTATCTATCTATCTATCTATCTATCTATCTATCTATCTATCTATCTATCTATCTATCTATCTATCTATCTATCTATCTATCTATCTATCTATCTATCTATCTATCTATCTATCTATCTATCTATCTATCTATCTATCTATCTATCTATCTATCTATCTATCTATCTATCTATCTATCTATCTATCTATCTATCTATCTATCTATCTATCTATCTATCTATCTATCTATCTATCTATCTATCTATCTATCTATCTATCTATCTATCTATCTATCTATCTGTCTATCTGTCTATCTGTCTATCTGTCTATCTGTCTGTCTGTCTGTCTGTCTGTCTGTCTGTCTGTCTGTCTGTCTGTCTGTCTGTCTGTCTGTCTGTCTGTCTGTCTGTCTGTCTGTCTGTCTGTCTGTCTGTCTGTCTGTCTGTCTGTCTGTCTGTCTGTCTGTCTGTCTGTCTGTCTGTCTGTCTGTCTGTCTGTCTGTCAAACTTTCTGTCTATCCATCTATTTATCCATCCATTATCCATTCGTCATCACATCAGTAAAAAAAATTTAAGGAATCCATCACCCTCAAGTGATGACCTTTCTTTCAGGCTGCTCGCAATTTAGACCGGTTGCTGTCCCGCACAAGTGCTCGACAAACTACATTCAGCCGCATTCTTCAGAAATCAGCAAGCTCTAACGTGACCAGAAGAACTTCCAGTCTAATGCGTCTCTCCGAAATCTGTGGTCTAAGAGCTGACGTGACCTCTAAGTGCTATCTGGTCTCTAAAAGTATCTTCTAACCGTCATGCGATCTCTTAGATGATCAAGTGACAGTTCTATTCATAACCCGACGCTAGAGACGCTGACACAAGGGAAACATTTATGAGGCTCAGCCCTCTTATAACTGTCCCATGGGCAAGGAGGCTCAATAGGCTAAAGTTTTGTTTAAGGGGGCAAAAATAAATAACAATAATATGTAATCATTATTATTATGTGGTAATGAAAACCATATAATATTATGAATTTTAAAAAATGAAATGTGTAAATAATTCTTTTTAAAGAGTGTTTGTACATTGGGGGAATCACTTATCCTCCTTCCAAATTTACTTTTCTGGGAGACAGTAGGGTGCTAAGCCCAACTTCAGCTCATCCAGCATTACTGCACATTTAAACTATATTAGATACATTAGATCTATCTTTTAGGAAAGTTCTGGGGTTTTGTGGCTTTACATAGCAGGAAATGCTGCCTGGCCTGGGCTTTTGTCGGTGCAGTTGATTGAAGACGTTGGTGCTTCTTTGTGCGTGTACGTAAGTTCTGATGTTGCTAGCAAAGGCATCTACTACTGCAGCATTAGATACTTTTTTCTCTAAGAGAATTTTCAATTAATGGGGGCTTGAGAGATGTGAGTAATGGGGTCTAGAGAGGGATGTTTAGACAATTGCCATCACGAATATCCGAGCAAAAATGCAACTTGGGAATGTAACTGTAAAACAACCTGCCTACTGAACGTACCGATACAATGCGAAACCAATGAGCCAGTACAACTGTCTCGCCTTAGTCCGTCGTACCAATGTTGCATTGAGAACCATGTGCAGTTCCGCAACTAGAGAAGGACTACACGTGCTTAGTGCGACTCGCGAGACCAAAGAGCAAAAGGCGAAGGAGGCCTTTTTCTGCTGCGCCATGCCTTTTATCAACTTTTCAACCTACTGGACACTTCCGGAGAGTTCCTACCTCCAGACTGGCAGTTTTAGTTCGCACGTGCAACCAACCAAAAATTATTAAGAGGCTACAACTGCTTCTCCAGCCTGCCACATTACTTTGTTTATTTGTAGACAATTAACCTGCTCCAGCAAGTCTTAGTAGATGTTACAAGAAGTCTGGCCATTTTTCCCACAGTAACAAATGGCACCCAGTTGTGTTTTCCCACTTGGAAAATTGTGTCTGGTCTATGATATCATTTGAAATTTAAAAATAACATTAAAAATCTTGTGAATGCAATCTGTCCGTGTTGCTTCCAAGAAACAAAAAAGGAGTGGGGAACTGACGGAAGAGATCCAAAATTGAAACCAAAACCTTCACAGCACAAGGCAAACAGCTTCCTACTTCACAGAAATCCTCGCTTCCAAACAGTGCCTTAAGTTATAACGCCAACATTTCGATGCAGCTTTGATCCAGGCAAACATATCATTGTGGGAAGTGAAAGTGGACAATGTAGTTTTGATCCAGGCAAACATATCATTGTGGGAAGTGAATGTGGGCAATGTAGTTTTGATCCAGACAAACATATTGTGGGAAGTGAAAGTGGGCATTGTAGTTTTGATCCAGGCAAACATATCATTGTGGGAAGTGAATGTGGGCAATGTAGTTTTGATCCAGACAAACATATTGTGGGAAGTGAAAGTGGGCATTGTAGTTTTGATCCAGGCAAACATATTGTGGGAAGTGAATGTGGGCAATGTAGTTTTGATGCAGGTAAACATATTGTGGGAAGTGAAAGTGGGCAATGTAGTTTTGATCCGGGCAAACATATTGTGGGAAGTGAAAGTGGGCAATGTAGTTTTGATGCAGGCAAACATATCATTGTGGGAAGTGAAAGTGGGCAATGTGGTTTTAATCCAGGCAAACATATCATTGTGGGAAGTGAAAGTGGACAATGTAGTTTTGATACAGGCAAACATATTGTGGGAAGTGAATGTGGGCAATGTAGTTTTGATCCGGGCAAACATATTGTGGGAAGTGAATGTGGGCAATGTAGTTTTGATCCGGGCAAACATATTGTGGGAAGTGAAAGTGGGCATTGTAGTTTTGATCCGGGCAAACATATTGTGGGAAGTGAAAGTGGGCAATGTAGTTTTGATCCGGGCAAACATATTGTGGGAAGTGAAAGTGGGCATTGTAGTTTTGATCCAGGCAAACATATCATTGTGGGAAGTGAATGTGGGCAATGTAGTTTTGATCCAGACAAACATATTGTGGGAAGTGAAAGTGGGCATTGTAGTTTTGATCCAGGCAAACATATTGTGGGAAGTGAAAGTGGGCAATGTAGTTTTGATGCAGGCAAACATATCATTGTGGGAAGTGAAAGTGGGCAATGTGGTTTTAATCCAGGCAAACATATCATTGTGGGAAGTGAAAGTGGATAATGTAGTTTTGATCCAGGCAAACATATTGTGGGAAGTGAATGTGGGCAATGTAGTTTTAATCCAGGCAAACATATCATTGTGGGAAGTGAATGTGGGCAATGTAGTTTTGATGCAGGCAAACATATCATTGTGGGAAGTGAATGTGGGCAATGTAGTTTTAATCCAGGCAAACATATTGTGGGAAGTGAATGTGGGCAATGTAGTTTTAATCCAGGCAAACATATCATTGTGGGAAGTGAAAGTGGGCAATGTAGATTTGATCCAGACAAACATATCATTGTGGGAAGTGAAAGTGGGCAATGTAGATTTGATCCACACCTACTACCAAGTTCTGACTGCTTTATACAAACTGAGTCTAGCCCCATCTGACCTAGCACCCTTACCTGAAAATGACCTTTACTTACTTATCCCTTGGTGCGGTCTGGGTGAATATGTCTAGTTTGTTCGTTATTTCGATTTGAATTAGCCACATCAAAGCTCTGACTATAGAGCTAGCCTTGTTCTAGTCAATATCGGTTATAATTATTTCAAAAAAATTATGTTGCTACTTTATAGGGTAGTGATGGTTCGGGTCCTCACAAAGCCAATTGTTTTTTTCGAAAATAACCTTGAATGGGTCTCAGGTAATATTCCTGGGAAGTGAAGGCGGCCGGCGTGATGCTGATCAGGTCACTAAGTGCCCACTGGTCTATAAAGTATAGTTCTAGCTCTACATGCCCAATACGTTTGAGGGCGTGAAAAAGGGCCCTTCAGTTTACTTTAATAAGAGGTGAAAGAAAACAAAACAAAAACCCCAAAAAAACTTCAAGAAAATAACACAGTCTTTGCTGTCTGTTTTTATCACAATGAATTACAAAAAGCGGGACGAGATGGATGGGCTGAATTTGGAGATTTAGCGCTGTATGACCAGTGTTGTGGCCAAGAATCTGTTTCATTTAACTTGGTCTCCAAAGTAAAAGTATTAGCTCAGTCGCAATAACACGTGCTGTGAATGAAGGGGACAGTACAGTTTGTCCGATCGGCCTCATTACTTTCCAATTATCTTATGTTCTGGTTTCCCTCAGAGCACGTCTGTGTCACAATTTTCAGGAAAAGAATTGTTATTAATCCTTTTGCTAGAATCTACAGACTTAACCGTCCGATACTGTAAAACTTAACATAGACTGGTGGTGCACTTATATATGATTACGGTTTCTGTTTATTTAATCTTCTCGAGACATCAGAGTATATTTAGAAACAGAAAGTTTGCGTAAGCCGCCAAAATCCGTACGTTTACAATACAGGGCTTGAGAAAACAACTAGGGCTTGAGAAAAAGCAATTTGAAAGCTTCCTTTTGCAAATCTAAGTGATAACATAAAATTACCACACACATAATCATAACATACTTGTAGAAATGCCTAATGGTATAAGACACATACATCAAATATAAACTTGTAGAGTGACACTTGAAACAGCCACTCTACCTGGAATGTCATACATTTGAACAAAGACGAAAACATTTAAAGAGACAACGCAGTAAATTGAATGACGAGGATATGGAACAGAAAACGAAATATTTAAGGAGAAGCAGGTTAGGCAACTCACTTGGACATCACACAAGCTGATGACATCCGGTGACACAAAGTGCCACCATGCGGATAAGAATCACCCGTGGAGAGGTCCCAGAAACCATTTCCAGCCGTTAGGCCATATCTATGGCTAGGCCATATCTATACTCCTCTTATATTCAGGGTGCCCAGCAGAAGCCAGGGTGGGGCTTCAAAAAAATTGCCTCCCACATGGGGAAGACATTTTTTGAAGACAGTTAGTAATTTAAACGTTATTATGCTTAGCTTCAGAAAGAGACAATCATAATTTTTTTTTTCTGGGTCATCTTATGAGAAAAGGGAAAATATAGCATGCTGTCGGTAAGGCACTTGATGATGATGATGATGATGATGATGATGATGATGATGATGATGATGATGATGGTAATGCTGTTGATGTTTAGCATGATGTAAAACAAAATCCAAAACATCCAATCTGCCTAACGCTAAATGTGGCAATAAATGCTATTAAATTATCAAATTCGTCGTTGTACAAAACAACTTTACAGACCTATAACATATCTGAGTATAATAACTGCAACCATATGGTAAGTTTTAATGCTTTCCTTTTTGTGCAGTTATTATTTTAGAACTAGTGAATTGTGGAAGAATTTGTCGTAGATTACTTTGCAAGGGTTACTTAATCTTATCTTTATACTCTTGCAACCACAAGCACAATGTTCACACAAGCTCCTTTGAAAAAAAAAAAAAAATCTCTGTCTTTAATAATAACCATGTGCATTCTGTTCCCTACGTGTCATTCTCCAAATCTCCTTCAGTCATCATGTAGCAGGTACTCTACAGAACGTAGCTCTCGTCACGGTCTGTCATCTTTTAGGATGACAGTATTTCTTTTCATCTTTGTCCATAGTATTCTGAGAATCTTTCTAAAGGCAATGCAGCTCAAACACCCATGTTTTCTTCCTTGAGGACTGCGAGACAGTCCATGACTCTCATAAGTATGATGCTACAGGAAAGATGCTCTCACAATTCTGACTGATTTTCTTACTGGTTATAACCACGGTCTATTAATGTTGTTTCATCTTTCCATTGTTATTTTTTTTTTTTTTTTTTGACTTCTGTTGAACGGTATCCGTTGCTGTTTATATGGAGCATGGCTATTTAAAGTTTGTAACATACCTATATACGACCTAGCAATAGGTGTTTCACCCTTTTTAGGACGAAATTTGTTGTTATTTGAAGCCCCACCCTGGTTTTTTGCCAGGGGCCGCAATAAAGGCAGGCCATAAATATGGCCAATTGTCTGAACACGGTTTCTGGGACCTCTCCACGGCGATCCTCATCCACATGGTGGCACTTTGTGTCATCGGGTGTTTATCGCTTGTGTGATGTCCTGGTGGGGTAAAAAGTCAGTCAGTCAGTTTGTAACATTTTCAGTTTTCTAAAGTCATCATTATCAATCAGTATATCCTTTACAGAACGTCGCTATCCTCACGGTACGCCTAAAGGTATACCTTTCCCTAGCCAGCATTCCACCCCCATACGCTTTCAAAGCCAATGCATCTTCGATTTCCTGTATCCATCTTCGCAGTGGTGGACCCCTGCCTCACTTTTCACCAACTGCACCCTCCATCACCGTCCTTCCAAGCCACCATGACGTTTGATGTGGCCAAAATACTTCAACTTTCGGGACAAGACGCTGTTTATGAGCCAGATCTCCTTGATGTTTGACTCGTGTAGAATGTCGGTATTCTAAGAATTTTTCTGTAACATTTTAATTCAAAAGCTCCAATCTTTTTCTTTAGTTATTTAGTGAGAGTCCAGGACTCACTACCGAAAGCTGCCACGGGAAAATTGCATATTCTCAAGATTTTTACTCTAATTAATTTACAGGTGCTTTGCCGAAAGTTCTTCATGCTGTTTAATATCTGCATTGCTAATGCAAGTCTTCTTCTGATTTTTTTTTTTTAGAGCAGACTTCACTGTTGTTCACTAAATAGCCCAAGTATTCGAAATCTGTGACATTTTCTATTTCTTTATTTTCGATTGTGATATTTGGTTGGTGTGCTGTACTTACCAGGACATGTTTTTTTTTTTTAGTATACACTATTAATTTTGTTGACTAGGAAACGAGTTTGTTTTCTCTTTCCGACACTTGATTATCGCAGCAACTTCCTCAGACACGTCTCACAAAGTTCATAACTGACTGCCAGACCCTATGTTCTGACGTTTTCCCCGTAAAGATATTGATCGCAGCCGTGAAGCCGTAGCTTTCATATTGAGAAGCTGTTTCATTTAACTTGGCCTCAAAAAATAACAGTGTTAGCTCAGTCGTAATAACCCGCGTTGTGAAGGATGGGGACAGTGCAGTTTGTCTGATCGTCCTCATTACTTTCCAATTATCTTATGGTCTGGCTCCCTGTCAGAGCACGTCGGTGTTACAATTTCCAGGAAAAGAAGTGCTATTAATCTCTTTCTGAAGTCTAGACTTAACGTTTCCTACTTTAAACTTAATATAGGTTGGTGGTGTCAGAATTACAGAATGAAACAGCAGAGATTCTGTGAGAGTAGAGTGTATTTAATCTGACAGAGACATCAGACAGTATATGGCAATTAGCACATTGTAGCTAGTCTCATCTCATCTTGGTGCTCGTATACTTTGCTGTGCTGAGGTGAAGTATAATTTGTATAAGACCCCAGAAACAGTTATTTTACAAGTTCATTTTGGGTAGCAAAGGCGAGTGGATCGACGACCTTACACAGAGTTTTTAATCCTATATGATTCCCTCACCTCTGATAGGCTCGATGAATTTATACACAGAGGCAGCTACATAGCTCCAACAACGATGTCGGAGTATCTCCGAAACTCCTTCATTCACAGACTTCAGGACTTCAGTCACAATCAAAAATCGAACAAAGCAAATGGCTAAAAATGTTTCGGTAAGGAAACCAAATTTTTGGGGGATTAAATCAGAGACGTCTTAACACCATTATGGCCCCTGGGCTAACCAGTGCAAGAACCCATAATACAACCACTCGCAGGAATTAAATGTAAATCGTCACTTGACGTATACATATTAGCATGGGGCCCTAGACGACCACTCTCAGAAATTAAATGTAAATGGTCACTTGACATACACATATTAGCATAAGGCCCTAGACAACCACTCGCAGGAATTAAATGTAAATGGTCATTTGATATACACAGATTAGCATGGGGCCTCTATGCTTGTGGGGCCCTGTGGCAAGTGTCCTGGGAGCCCTGGAGTAAATACCGGATCGTGACTGCGATTAGTAAATGGAGCTTACTCTTTCAAATGAACTTTATACTTTAACATTGCCACACACGTTACTAGAACAACTTATAGAAATACTTCAACATCAGCTGTTGTTTTATGGGACACCTACTGGAGGGGAAGGGGAGGGGGTTGATAACATTTAAAAAGAATGTTATCGCTTGGAACTCGAGAGGGAGAGGGAAAAACGATAGGTTCAAAAGAAGTGGATACGAAAATTGAATCAGAGTCTGATAGGGTCACGATAAGGATATAGTGTGATGGCAACGAATCGGGCGACTTGGTGAAAGGTAGTTAGGGGTCTATTTGTGGTTAAATGCCTGATTTAGGAGGGGGAGGGGGGGGGAAGAAAACTTTGGGCTTGTAGAGTCCTTCTATCAGGAGCAGCTGTCATTGAAAGTCATACATTTTTAGCACACACAAAAAAAAAAACTATTTCAAGTGACAAAGTGTATTATAATCTACATTACTACTTGATATTGTGAAGAAAAGGTGGTCAGAATGTTATGAACAACATCATGAAAAAATGAGGTTATAGCTGCCACATATCTATAGACCAGTGTGTGATCGGGTCAAGACAAACCAAAGAATTGACGGAGAAAGCAGCTAGTGAGTGAAATTAAAGAGACTTGAAAGGCGTGAGTTGAGCTAAATCTGACAGCTAAGGATAGGACGATTTGGCGTGAGTTGACTGAGTGCCTATGCTTTTCTGAAGGGACAAAGAGTAGATTAAAGAAGAATCGGTTGTCGAAAGGTGATGATAATCTTACCACGTCGGTCTCCACAAAATATCCTGGTCTCCATTTCAGGCCAGGTTAACCTCAAACGATTATGAGTCGTCTTCACAATGAAAGTTGGCTATAACGCTCTCACTGATGTCAGTTGGAAATATTGCGTCGTGAGGTCACATTCATTTTCACAGTGCGACTCTCGTACATCTGTACAAATCAGTTGTCCACTGCGTAAAACAAACCCTAGTACTGGAGTTTCATGGCATTGTTAAACGCAGTCATTAACTTCTAGACCACATAGCCGCATTGGGTAACTTAGAAGCCCAGGTCAATTTAAAAAAAAAAATCAGCCTTAGTGGTGATTCGAATATATCATCACCAGGCTAGAAGACAAGTGTACTGAACACCATTACCAAAGCTCCTAGCTGTCACTAATGGATCTTTTTGAAATACTGCATTCCCCATGTTAAGTTCAGGCGCCTCATTTAAATGAAGAGGTGTTAGACTCACTGCCCCTTTCCCTCCCCAACTCCCAAAAATAAGAATGATGTCGTATAAGGCGGTTAATTAGGGGTTATTGAGATTAGCTGTTTATAATAACACAGACCGCCAACTACTCTTTTAATGGCGAACGCAGAGGAAAAACAAAAATAGTTTGTTCCTTCGTTTACTGTCATCTCGTTTTTTCATCTCGATGTATGGAATCCGATTTTCCCACTGACAGTAACAGTTTTTCGACGAACAAAGAAACAAACTTGGGACATCTCAAACTCCCAGAATAGAGTAAACAACCCTATCTGTCTGCTGATAACACATAAAGCTAATTAAGAAATCTGACGTCGGTGCTCCTGCTATGTTGTGCTGCTAATAAAGTAACTCATTACGTGGCTCAACTGTAGATATTACGCATTAGTGCAGCTCTGGGTCAAACCGGAGGATTGAGTAAAGGTCGACTCAAGAAGAGAATACGAATGTTTTTCAAAGTGGCCTGGAAGTCAATTAGCAGTGAAATTTTCCAAGAAAGCTGAAGGTTAATAGATGTGGTGAAATATAGTCAAGCAGATAGATATAAACACCTAATCTCCACCGCATCACTTCCAAAGTTACTTTGCTGAAAATACACGTGCACTTTCACACCTGAGATTAGATGTTTGTGTTGATAATATGTTTTGTCCCAGCAGAGCAGAATGAACAACATTATGGGCCCCTGGCATTCACATGAATTACATTTAAATGGTCAATAATATTATACAAATATTTATTTCATTGGTGCTTCAACAAAACTGGTTTTAAAACACAAGCATAAATTAGATGGTACAGTATGAAGGTTAGTTGCGTATCTTTTACAGGACGTTGCAGAACCAACCCCATCAGCCCCTGGCTGTTGTGTGGTTTCACTAGGCAAATTTACGTCCAGTAGTTTGCCATTGCTCCCTGATACCCCTGTCGAAACCAACGCAAGGCGTATGGCCCGCAGCTGGGATCGAACCCGGTACCCCTGCATTATGAAGCGTTCGCATCGACTTAGACACAGAGCCGACTATATAGGTGTATGTTATTGAATTAATGTAAACGTCAAATACATTTTTATTTATGGCAAGTGATTTGACATACACAGATTAGCATGTGACCCTATGCTCGTGGAACCCCCGTGCAAGTGGCCAGTAGGTCCACGCGTTAAGATGGCCCTGTGTTCCAGCATTACTACGGTTCCCAAGGCCGCCAGTGCCTTAGTTAGCTTCTGTTTTCCGACAATGCTTTTAAGTGGTACACAAGAAAACGAGTAACGCAACAATAAAAACAAGTCTATTCATATCGCACGTCGTCAGTACTTTACGTATTTCTCTTGAACAACATTAGGTGTAGACAGTTGAAGACATTAATAATTTGAACAAGGGAATGGTATGAATACTTAATCATAATACAAGCTGTAGACACGGGCGATAAGAGAGCAATTAGAAAGTTGAACCCAGACCTGAAAAATGTATATTAGAGGGGGGGGAAAATGTCGTGTATATGGAAACAGTTTCATCTCTAGTAACAATTCTTGATAGGAAACCACCATTACCTGCTTCTAAGCACAGCAAACGTTCTTGACAAGCATCAACAGTATGTCGTTTCTTTTCAAGATCAAGCTGCCGTGGACACATTTTGCGGTACTGTAGCACATCATCTGAAACAGTGTTACAGTCAGTAAGTGGATTTTCTATACGATGCCTTTAACGGCTGGCTGCAGTCTACTATGAGATCACTTCTCGGTGTACCTGACAAGCCTGTGATCAGTCTGTCGCAGAAGTCACACCGTTGTGAAACTCCATATTGATAACAGAAAGCTGCTCTTCTTTGGTGCATATCAAAAGTGGGGCCGCCATGTTGAAACTGTCGTTTTGACGTTATTTTGTACGGCTGTACTGTGTTGTCACTTGCTTAACCTTCTTGACGTCTTCAAAAATAATATTCACAGGTAACAAGGCAATGTCTTGTTATTGCAATTTCTATCACACTTTTAAACTTTCCTTTTTTAGCCCCCCTCCCTCCCCCCACCCCTTCCCCACAGCTCTCCCGATTTAGATCGTGTACACTAATTACTACTCAGAAGCTATTCTTCTGTTTCTAGTCGGCGAACTAAACGACTGGCATGCTGATATGCTAGTGGTGGTGAATTAAACTTTTTTTCAACTTTTTTTTTTTTTTTAATCTTAGAAAGCTGATGAATTTTTGTTTAAAACATTTAGAGTAGCATCAGTAGTATCCCGGAGACATAAACGCATACCCGACGATCTTACATTCCGATACGCACCGGGTGGGTTTTTAATATTTGACATTGATTCCCAAAGCAACCTAGTGTAAAATAGATTCTAGGGAGCGTCCTTAGAAATTAAGATGGCCAGTGCGGTGTTGTCCATATCATCATTCCAATGCCAGTTGCTTTATAAAAATATGAGTCTGGGGGACTGGCGTGAAAATTATCCTTTACTTTACTATCTGGAGAGGTCTTGCAATTCTAACTTTGTTCAAGCTAAGAGAGAAGCGTCATCAGCACATCGAAGGTTGTGCCCGCCTACAACTTTCCTTTCTGAGTTGTTCTGGGTTAATTCAAGAGCCAACATCCCATCACGCGGGGCATTCCCACAAGCGCTCTGTTCCCATCTTTGCAGCCAGCGCAGAGTTCCAATACAAATGGTACCAGTAGTATTCTGATTATATTTTCTTTTTGCCTTTCCTCTGAGCATCGAGTATCTGCCAGATCCCGTCGTCACTCCCCGCTGCATCACTCTCCCCAGACTGTTGTGATCCATTTGCTCCTCCAAACTGTACACGTTTCCCCACAAGGCCCTAAACACGTCTGCCTTATCATGCATCGGTATTCAACCAGTCTGTCCACCTGTTCGTCTCTCAGCACACCCGCGTGTCCCAGAGAGGGGGTGGGGGGGGGGACGCCTTAAACACTTATAGTGCTGAGTGTAGGACGGGGAAGAGGGTGAAGGGAAGTCGTTAGCCTTAGAGTATTAGGCTTCTGGCTAGTGCAGTCACCATGAAGTCTGTAGGTTAAGAGTTCCTTATCCCTCCCCCTTCCCAGCCGAACAGCAAAATAAATCCCCATCCTTTACCAAAGATTGAACCCTGGTCCCCAGCATGAGAGCCAGGCTTCCTAATCCCTCTATGATCAGCTGCTCCTCTGTACCAAGATAATCACACACACAAATACAGTAAATGTTTTATAATTTGAAAAGGACGACAAAATAATACGTTCTGAAAATGAAAACAAACACCCGAGACAACTCTCACCCTGGTCGGACTCATATAGAGTTTTGATGTGTCGAGAAAATATTCTCAATTGTTAATGGTAGCTACCATTGCTTTAATTGTTTCTGTGATGTGATGTTACAACTAAATGTTCTTACTAATTGTCATAAGCCTTCCTGACAGACTCGATAAAATAGCTTCGTGAAACCTCTGGGGTTATGATTGAAGTCACGTCGACATTAGAGATATTTGACAATTATTAATAATTTTGAAAATTTGTTCCTCGAAAATGAGTTCCACATTGCTTCCACACCCTATGTTTTTAAGTGTTGTTGTGACTGATTTTTTTTTAAGATGACTGAACCATTTCTTCTTCTGCTTAGCGTTCACGGCTATAAAATCCGGTGAAACGTTCTGGTTGTTCGTCCAGTTGTGGACTTCAGTCTTGTTGCAGGACCTAGATTTTGCGTGCAAATTTGTATGCAGACTGTTGGTTCCTCGCCTCTCAGGCAAATGAGCTCAAGCTTCGACGGAAACACCGCTAATTAGTTGCTTTTACGATCTGCTCGTTGCGGGCAGAGCGGGAGAGGGGGGGGGGAGCATTGGGTATGTATTCTCATTTCTCTCAAAATGGGACCCTATAACTCTAAATCGGAACCACATCGTTTGGTCTTCTTCTTCTTCTCGATGTATTTAGTACAGATGTTGCTCCGTCTATTTCTTAGCATTTCTCACAAGAACTCGGATGGCTCAGTTGGCGGAGTTCTTTAGGCATTTAATCTCACAGATGTTAATTTTGCATGGGCTAGCATTAGGGAATGTCAAAATGTTGGTATTAATGTGCTGTTTATGAATTATGGAGTTAGTTGCGTGTCTTTTACGCGATTTTTCTTGCGACCTATGTGAAAGGGTCGTTTGACCTAAAACAGGGTCGTGACCCATAAGTTGACAACCGCTGACATAGTCGAACCTAACACAAGGCGATTTGCTGCACATTGCCTGCAACTGTAAAATCCGAGCATTACGATCGCAACGCATAAGTCCGCAAAAGCCGAAGAATTGTGAATACCACCTGAATTTCTATGTACGAGATAAACTGTGACAGCAGTAAACTTGTCCCCGCAATTCGACTCTTTCAGAAGCAACGTTTCGAGTTTAATACCCGTTTTATGTTCAAACTATCCTCCATGCTGCATTTGAAACCATAAACCTCTCAACAGCTAAAGAAAATGGCGAGTTACTTGTCTTCTGCTGATCGGTCAGCGTTACAAATTTGCTAGATCACATGTTTATGCTGCATGAATGAATGAATGAATTTCTACCCCACCAGGACATCACACAAGCGATAAACACCCGATGACACAAAGTGCCACCATGCGGATGAGGATCGCCGTGGAGAGGTCCCAGAAACCGCGTTCAGACATTTGGCCATATTTATGGCCTGCCTATATTGCGGCCCCTGGCAAAAGCCAGAGTAGGGCTTCAAGTATGGATGACCATTATTGCTTCTTGGGTGGCGTTTTTGTCTTGGTCATAAAAAGGTGTTTTATTTATTTAACTGACGGTGTAAATGTGTGTGTGTGTTATTTATCAGTATATATATATATATATATATATATATATATATATATATATATATATATATATACACTCACACACACATACACATTAAGAATTTCTGACATTAGGTGACAGTTTAAGATCACAAACACTGGCTAAGAGCATCTGTCACAAACTTCTCCCCGTGTGGGTTCCGTGGCCTGATTTAGGGGGAAACAAAAAAAGACCTACCACCTGCCCAAAAGAATGTCATAAGAGTCGACCAAATGTCAGCTTTCTTCAAAGTCAGAGTCATTTGCCTGAGAGGCAAGGAGCCAACAGTCTAAATGCAAATGAGTCCAACCGGTAAAACGGATGTGCACAGAAGAAGAAGAAGAAGAAGAAGAAGAAGAAGAAGAAGAAGAAAGAAGAAGAAGAAGAAGAAGAAGAAGAAGAAGAAGAAGAAGAAGAAGAAGAAGAAGAAGAAGAAGAAGAAGAAGAAGAAGAAGAAAGAAGAAGAAGAAGAAGAAGAAGAAGAAGAAGAAGAAGAAGAAGAAGAAGAAGAAGAAGAAGAAGAAGAAGAAGAAGAAGAAGAAGAAGAAGAAGAAGAAGAAGAAGAAAGAAGAAGAAGAAGAAGAAGAAGAAGAAGAAGAAGAAGAAGAAGAAGAAGAAGAAAGAAGAAGAAGAAGAAGAAGAAAGAAGAAGAAGAAGAAGAAGAAGAAGAGAAGAAGAAGAAGAAGAAGAAGAAGAAAGAAGAAGAAGAAGAAGAAGAAGAAGAAGAAGAAGAAGAAGAAGAAGAAGAAGAAGAAGAAGAAGAAGAAGAAGAAGAGAAGAAGAAGAAGAAGAAGAAGAAGAAGAAGAAGAAGAAGAAAGAAGAAGAAGAAGAAGAAGAAGAAGAAGAAGAAGAAGAAGAAGAAGAAGAAGAAGAAGAAGAAGAAGAAGAAGAAGAAGAAAGAAGAAGAAGAAGAAGAAGAAGAGAAGAAGAAGAAGAAGAAGAAGAAAGAAGAAGAAGAAGAAGAAGAAGAAGAAGAAGAAGAAGAAGAAGAAGAAGAAGAAGAAGAAGAAGAAGAAGAAGAAGAAGAAGAAGAAGAAGAA
The DNA here is from genome assembly GCA_905116865.2 of Candidula unifasciata. Classification (NCBI taxonomy): domain Eukaryota; kingdom Metazoa; phylum Mollusca; class Gastropoda; order Stylommatophora; family Geomitridae; genus Candidula; species Candidula unifasciata. Next base: position 149,331 of record CAJHNH020000107.1, read on the forward strand.
GAAGAAGAAGAAGAAGAAGAAGAAGAAGAAGAAGAGAAGAAGAAGAGAAGAAGAAGAAGAAGAAGAAGAAGAAGAAGAAGAAGAAAGAAGAAGAAGAAGAAGAAGAGAAGAAGAAGAAGAAGAAGAAGAAGAAGAAGAAGAAGAAGAAGAAGAAGAAGAAGAAGAAGAAGAAGAAGAGAAGAAGAAGAAGAAGAAGAAGAAGAAGAAGAAGAAGAAGAAGAAGAAGAAGAAGAAGAAGAAGAAGAAGAAGAAGAAGAAGAAGAAGAAGAAGAAGAAGAAGAAGAAGAAGAAGAAGAAGAAGAAGAAGAAGAAGAAGAAGAAGAAGAAGAAGAAGAAGAAGAAGAAGAAGAAGAAGAAGAAGAAGAAGAAGAAGAAGAAGAAGAAGAAGAAGAAGAAGAAGAAGAAGAAGAAGAAGAAGAAGAAGAAAGAAGAAGAAGAAGAAGAAGAAGAAAGAAGAAGAAGAAGAAGAAGAAGAAGAAGAAGAAGAAGAAGAAGAAGAAGAAGAAGAAGAAGAAGAAGAAGAAGAAGAAGAAAGAAGAAGAAGAAGAAGAAGAAGAAGAAGAAGAAGAAGAAGAAGAAGAAGAAGAAGAAGAAGAAGAAGAAGAAGAAGAGAAGAAGAAGAAGAAGAAGAAGAAGAAGAAGAAGAAGAAGAAGAAGAAAGAAGAAGAAGAAGAAGAAGAAGAAGAAGAAGAAGAAGAAGAAGAAGAAGAAGAAGAAGAAGAAGAAGAAGAAGAGAAGAAGAAAGAAGAAGAAGAAGAAGAAGAAGAAGAAGAAGAAGAAGAAGAAGAAGAAGAAGAAGAAGAAGAAGAAGAAGAAGAGAGAAGAAGAAGAAGAAGAAGAAGAAGAAGAAAGAAGAAGAAGAAGAAGAAGAAGAAGAAGAAGAAGAAGAAGAAGAAGAAGAAGAAGAAGAAGAAGAAGAAGAAGAAGAAGAAGAAGAAGAAGAAGAAGAAGAAGAAGAAGAAGAAGAAGAAGAAGAAGAAGAAGAAGAAGAAGAAGAAGAAGAAGAAGAAGAAGAAGAAGAAGAAGAAGAAGAAGAAGAAGAAGAAGAAGAAGAAGAAGAAGAAGAAGAAGAAGAAGAAGAAGAAGAAGAAGAAGAAGAAGGAAGAAGAAGAAGAAGAAGAAGAAGAAGAAGAAGAAGAAGAAGAAGAAGAAGAAGAAGAAGAAGAAGAAGAAGAAGAAGAAGAAGAAGAAGAAGAAGAAGAAGAAGAAGAAGAAGAAGAAGAAGAAGAAGAAGAAGAAGAAGAAGAAGAAGAAGAAGAAGAAAGAAGAAGAAGAAGAAGAAGAAGAAGAAGAAGAAGAAGAAGAAGAAGAAGAAGAAGAAGAAGAAGAAGAAGAAGAAGAAGAAGAAGAAGAAGAAGAAGAAGAAGAAGAAGAAGAAGAAGAAGAAGAAAAGAAGAAGAAGAAGAAGAAGAAGAAGAAGAAGAAGAAGAAAGAAGAAGAAGAAGAAGAAGAAGAAAGAAGAAGAAGAAGAAGAAGAAGAAGAAGAAGAAGAAGAAGAAGAAGAAGAAAGAAGAAGAAGAAGAAGAAAGAAGAGAAGAAGAAGAAGAAGAAGAAGAAGAAGAAGAAGAAGAAGAAGAGAAGAAGAAGAAGAAGAAGAAGAAGAAGAAAGAAGAAGAAGAGAAGAAGAAGAAGAAGAAGAAGAAGAAGAAGAAGAAGAAGAAGAAAGAAGAAGAAGAAGAAGAAGAAGAAGAAGAAGAAGAAGAAGAGAAGAAGAAGAAGAAGAAGAAGAAGAAGAAGAAGAAGAAGAAGAAGAAGAAGAAGAAGAAGAAGAAGAGAGAAGAAGAAGAAGAAGAAGAAGAAGAAGAAGAAGAAGAAGAAGAAGAAGAAGAAGAAGAAGAAGAAAAGAAGAAGAAGAAGAAGAAGAAGAAGAAGAAGAAGAAGAAGAAGAAGAAGAAGAAGAAGAAGAAAGAAGAAGAAGAAGAAGAAGAAGAAGAAGAAGAAGAAGAAGAGAAGAAGAAGAAGAAGAAGAAGAAGAAGAAGAAGAAGAAGAAGAAGAAGAAGAAGAAGAAGAAGAAGAAGAAGAAGAGAAGAAGAAGGAAGAAGAAGAAGAAGAAGAAGAAGAAGAAGAAGAAGAAGAAGAAGAGAAGAAGAAGAAGAAGAAGAAGAAGAAGAAGAAGAAGAAGAAGAAGAAGAAGAAGAAGAAGGAGGAGGAGGAGGAGGAGGAGGAGGAGGAGGAGGAGGAGGAGGAGGAGGAGGAGATCTTTCAACGCTCAGTTTCTGAGGGTTCAGAAAGCTGGGACAGACTCAGAGGATAGAGGATGTCCATAAGGACATCTTCTATGGTTAACTACTGATGAGTAGAAGATGTCCGAGGGGCATTTGTGCTATTTAAAGATGTGTGCAAAGGGTGCATGAGTGATACGGGTATTGAGATGAATTCATGGGCACATATGGAGAAGGAAAATACGTAAGAAAATAAGGACACATGAGAAAAGGACTTCAGACAGTTTCAGAAGCGGCTGAAAGAAAAACTATTCAAAAAATACATTTTACGGGAATCTTCACTTTTTTCTGGCCTGTTTCAGATATTCTTTAGTTACTCATTATTTTTATATCAATTATCAAGAATATTTTCTTTACTTGACTCGATTGTTTTTAGCAATCTGTCGGTCCTGATTTTAGAAGAATAAGGATAATATCTGATTTCAATTTGTCTCTCGATTTGTGTCCGTGGTTGTTTGTATAATTGTCAATGTCCAACATTTCCCCCCTCTTCAAGCCATCTATAATAGCTTCCTGTATTTCCCTTGAGGTTCTAAGTGATCATCAGGAGACTAGCAGTAAATACGTGCCATTTAAAAGGTGTTTTCAAGGAACCATAATTATTTTATTGATTCGGTTGTTTGTGTCTGATTTGTTTGTCTCTTTAGTTCACGGTGCTCTTACACTGGTACACAAGAACTTTTTTCGCCGCATTGACCCATCAAGTAAGTCCATCCGTTTTTTTCAGGAAGAAAAATCGTCACGTATAATCAGCATCACTGAAGGTTGAGCTTTTGGTTATAATTGTGACTTAGGTTATTTGCGCCATTTATCTAAACATCGCTCGCCACCAAGCAGCCCTGAAAAAGACTCTTGAAATTTGATACGATTAAGGGAAACAGACCCAAATACTGTACCGACCGACGACAAACTCATCCACTGGCCAGCCAATGGGTGACCCTGCAGACCTATCAAGTATATAATGCAAGGCTTATATTTTATACTCCAGTCGGTTCTCGAATGGTGATATCATCAGTACCACGTTGCTGCCTTATTTCCCGGTATTCATTTAGAACAGGGTCCATCCGGAACCTATGTTAATTTGAAGAAATAACAATCTGCTGCGATGCAGTTATGAACCAAAGAAGTTCGGGTCGGTGTCTAGCCAGTGCGCTAAAGACGTCCCCAAATCGGCTGTATTATAGTCCAAACACCATGACAAAGTTAAAAACATAATGAAAGCTAACATATTTCCAGCTCTAGGTATGAGTACGCTTTCTTAGAAAACCAACAGCATAATGCATGTGGCAAAAAGGTGCTATATCTAATCATCAAATGTTATTACCCATAACCTTTAGCCAGATAGAAGGGTTTGATCATATTTTAGTCTAGGAACACAAGTTCAGATTGTTTGCTTACAATGCCATACCTTAGAAACACACAGCAATTCGGTGTGGAAGGCTTATATAATTTGAGCTGATCGGTTTATCGGCTTGTTTGTAATCATTTTATGCACTCCAAGGAAAGTCCAAGAATTAATCTTGTTTCTGCCCGTTAACCACTAAACATTTTCGTAATCCACTTTTTGTCTTCTCTGCTTTTATGTAGTTTTTAGCTGTTTGTGATGTATCTAGTTTGTCCGTCCATGAGATCAGTTATCCTTTCCGTCATGCGTCGCTAACTCATCGATCGTGAGTCTCAACAAAACTTTGACCGTCTGTCTATGTTTTTGTTTGTTTACGGTTACATTTCTCTCATGAATCTCTAGTTATATTTAACCCCCCCCCCACCCCCACCCCACCCGCCACTCTAAATCTCTTGTTATTTTTCTCCCATCAATTTCACATTAAGTTTGTCTCGTCATTCTCTGTTACATTTTTTCCGTCAGTTTCCCTATTGCATTTTTTAACTCGTGTATTTCCAGTTACATTCCTCCCCCTGTTTGAGGAAAACAATACTTTCTCGCAGTAATCTTCGCTAAACGATACTTTCTCGCAGTAATCTTCGCTAAACGATACTTTCTCGTAGTAATCTTCGCTAAACGATACTTTCTCGCAGTAATCTTCGCTAAACGATACTTTCTCGCAGTAATCTTCGCTAAACGATACTTTCTCGCAGTAATCTTCGCTAAACGATACTTTCTCGCAGTAATCTTCGCTAAACGATACTTTCTCGCAGTAATCTTCGCTAAACGATACTTTCTCGCAGTAATCTTCGCTAAACGATACTTTCTCGCAGTAATCTTCGCTAAACGATACTTTCTCGCAGAAATCGCCATTTTCTATTTAATTTTTCTTTGGAGAAAAACTGCAAGTGTGTCTAGTATTGCATTCAGTTAAGTATATCCCTCTTTAAGTATATCCCTCTAGAGTCAGTAGCTAGCGTATGAGCTCATTGGGAGCTTTACTAAAGCCAACAGAGGAAGAAGAGGAAAAGAACTTTGAGCGGATAATGACCCAGTGACATTTCTCAGTAGGGAAAGCTAAAGTGAGTAAACCCTACTCTAGGGAATATTGAGTTTTTTGAAGACCTGTATTATGATAGTAATATAAATCAATATTTAAAGTTGCACTTTAAAGACTTGTATTACAATAGTATTATGAACCAATGTATAAAGTTGCACTTCGTTTTTCCTCCTCTTTTCGTTTTCCGTTCTCCCTTTCAGTGGTTCTTAAATGAGAAGGTCACATGCCTCTATAAAGAACAACGACGCATGTCTTCCACTCTTCCATACAGCTTGGTTTCTTTTGCAGTGCTAGCTGTCTAATCTGAGATCTCTACTGCATGTACAAAGTGTGTCTGTAGCATATGGTTTGACACCGAAAATTTGAAAACCTTTTAAAGAGAATGTAGGCTTGTATGGTGTCTCCACTGCTTTTCATAACACACACTGACGATGTTTGCAGTAAGGCAGGAAGCGAAAAAAAAGGGCCCACATTCCAGAAATGGTTTTTGCCGCAGAAAGCGAATAAAGGGTTATTTCCAGACGTGGTTTTTTGCAAACAACCAAATAATAATATTACAGCTCACTTTTAATTCTTCTTACTTCGTCCAATATTAGGTTGCTGAGATTTCTTGAAGCCGCCAATATTCGTCATTTCCACTAAGAACTGTGTAAACAGAAAGACTTGACAGTGAACCTGCGCTTGTCCTCGTAAAACAGGCAGTTGATTTTGAGACTGATTGAATGTGTAGTTCAGTTGTAAAGGATTCACTTTTTTGCTTCGTTTTATTTAATTGTTACTGTTGTGTGCACCTGCCGAGATAACAGCAAAATATGTCAGGTATTAAACTGTGCAATCTATTGACTAGGACAATGGTGATAAGTAGACAATCGAAACCAAATCATTACAAGCAAAAACAACAAAACAAAAACAAAAAGTAAGAAATCTTTATTTGATACACATTAACTAATAATCTTTAAAAGATTGTTGACGTTTTTGGCATGAAGTTACCCAAATCACTCAGTATGTTATGTTATACAATATGAGTGTTTGCACATTGAGTATCCTCACCCATGCTCAGTCCGTTAAAGCAGCTGTTTTCACGAAAGGCTAGCTGCAATGTCTGCATTTTCTACTGGATTCACGACAAAGATTTTTCGAGCAGAGTGGCAGCTTCACTAAGAAGGTCGCGGGTAGAGAGCATACTTTGGATCTTTTCTCCACGCCACGACGGCGTAGTGTGTAATAAACAGGCAAACAGACTGGCTGGATGTGCGCCACTGAGTGGTGAATTGATACATGACAAGGTATATGAAGTCAGGGCTCTTTGTGAAAAGGCAAAGGAATCAGTAGTGACAGAAGATTATTATGGCCTGGAGAGAATGAGGCACTTGGGTGTAACGAGAGGTTCTGGCCGGCTCACTACACTCAGAGGAAAGGCAAGACAGACATATAATGAGATTGTGACCGATACCATCATTATTGGAAATTTGCGCTGGCTGCTGAAGATGAGGACGGGGTACGCATGAAATGCCCCGAGTGCTGTGATGTCAATTCTTGACTCAACAACTCAACTCTACTGGATTGACGAGCGGACCTATACCTCAAAGCCAGGTTGCATATTCTTTTTTGCTTCAAATATTGTTTATCCAGTAGCCTAGTCCGTACAGTATTATTTTATCAGTACTTTTCAAGCGATCTGTTTGCCGGGGTCTTGGTGGCTAATTGTTGAGCCCTTTGCTTAGCTTTATATTATGGATTGGGCAACTGCGTTTCTGATGCCATATGCATTTACTGCGTGCGCATATTTATGGATTGTTTGGGGACTCATTGTTTTTTCACCACTTTTTCAAACGAGACAGTTGGAGACATTTCATTTGATTTTCACTGGCACAAGGGATCTCCTTGGCAAAGTGGTCAAGCTGTTTGCCTCGCGCTCTGAAGGTCGTAGGTTCGCTCTACAGCTGCGCGCTTTAGTTCACGAGTGCAATTTTTACAGAGATCCTTGGCTAGCGGTTCTGCAGAAAGAAACCGAGCCATATGGGTTAAAACCCCGTGGTATGAAATTGAACCTCTCGACTTTAACCTTTGACTTTCACTGGTACAGGAACGGAGCAATTATGGGCAAACCCAACTGCAGTGAAGTTGAAACCTTGACTAAGACCAAGACTAAGATTCTTTATGTATTTAAATTTGTTTTATGGACTGCCTCATCAGATTCATGAATGCTATTTTTCCTGGAAATCTATAGGAATCGTCGCTGGAGCAACGAAGTGAGTGCTGTGAGGGATATGATAACCTTGGCAGGTGGCTAGTATGTCTACTGAAAGAAGCTAAGCCATGGTAGATCAAACCAAGCGAAATCTTCTAGATGAAAACTAACATTAGGAGGCAGATAGTCTTTATGAAAGTTATCGTGCATTTCTCATCTCCACACGCACCATACAACTCTGTCTTTACTATGGCTGGAACAGGCTAGACTGCATTTCTGTTAGCAGCATACAGTTGACAGTATTGAAGCACATGATCAGCATTTTCTGGTGGCGAACATATGTTGGCTAAGTCTATTATGCCCTCTCCTTAATCTGAAGGAAACTCGCTCCTATCTGTTTCAAGCGTTTAAACTACTGATTTGATTTACTTACTAGTTATGGTCCGTTACAGATGACATTCGCAACTTCAACAATCTATAACAAAGTAACCGTTGGGTGTATATTGTTGACATTTAGCATTCAACCTGTTAATAATCATGTTCTTGTGATAGATATATTATTATTGTAAATAAACATATAGGTTTCATTTTGCCTTATTTTTGCATTATAAAAAATATATAAAAATACCGATTCAAAGCAAACAATAAGCATGATTACAGTAACTTGAGTAAACTGAGTAATGGAAACTTCGAAACATCAGATAGCAATCGTTTCATAGGCGTTTCACCCGGCGGTCATCTGCAACATTAATCTGCTGTTAGTTGTGGGTTTTTCATTGTATGCATAAATAATCACCAGGCATCACTGCACATGTGAAATTATTTCCAAAAAATCTCCAGTGGCGTGTCAATTACTGTATATTCTATTTTTAGGGGTACATAAAAAGTATGTTCATTCGTTACCTTTTCGTACATGGGTGTGAAAATTTCAGTAATGTAAATAAAGTGTGAATTTCCAATGCTGAGTAACCATTCAGAGCGGAAACTACCAGTCATATTTTGTGAAGCATTTTTACAGAGTTTGGTATGATTACTTCTTATGTGGGCATTTTCTGCTGTCCATTGAGGGCTTTGGGGGTTGCAGTTATCTCCGTGATATTTACTGACCTTGCTACCCTTTAATTGCTACTATCTCAAGATTATATTTTTACTCCACAATGTTTTCCATTACTTTAGAAAACTTGAAATGTGAAATGTGGTTTTCTGACTACGATAAGTGAATTACTGGTGCTGAGTGAGGTCTGAGTCAAATCTCTGCTTAGGACTGAGGAAATCTCAGGCCTCCAGGGTATTAAAAGAAATACTTTTGTAATTTGATATATATTTGTCTGTCTGTTGTCCCAAAAAAACTCTGTATCGTTGAGTCTCCATATTGGTAATTGTTTGATCAGGTCTTTCCGTTTCTGTGAATCAGATGTCCTAGACTCGGTGTTTCCGTTTCTGTGAATCAGATGTCCTGGACTCGTTTCTGTGAATCAGATGTCCTGGACTCGTTTCTGTGAATCAGATGTCCTGGACTCGTTTCTGTGAATCAGATGTCCTGGACTCGTTTCTGTGAATCAGATGTCCTGGACTCGTTTCTGTGAATCAGATGTCCTGGACTCGTTTCTGTGAATCAGATGTCCTGGACTCGTTTCTGTGAATCAGATGTCCTGGACTCGGTGTTTTAGTATTCATCGAGTAAGCCATGTTTCTATCAGGACTTTCTTGGCTTCCAAGGTCTGATCTTCCATTATACCGGGGCCAATAGCGGGATTTTGGAAAGGCTGGTAGATCTTATTACACGACCACTCTATTGAATTTTGCGTCTTTCAACTGTTTTAAAATGATTTCATTGTTACCGATGTTTTGAAAAATGAATTGGTGAACTTCTGTTTGATGTGATGTTTCTACGATAGACAAAGAATCTTAAAACGGATGGAATTTCCAGTACTTTTGTTTGCGTTTTGAATTATGTCCCAATTTTCGACAGGCACCAAAGAGGAGCAGCGTTCTATTATCAATAAGAAATTTCACAACGGTGTGATTTCTCTTATAGACTGTTCACAATCTTGTCAGGTACACCGAGAAGTTATCCCAGAGTAGATTGCACTCAGCCGTTGAAGGCATCGTATAGGAAATCCACCGATTGACTGAGTGACATTGCCACACATGATGTACTATAGTATTGCGAAATGTGTTCGCAAGATGGGTGCCACGGCAGCTCAATTCGGTATCAGTATGAAGAACTCCATAGCGGGATCATGCACAGCAGGAGTCTACCGTTCATTAGTAAGTGGGTAACTCATCGACAATTGTTTCGGCCAATTAGCCACCTGGTTCTTAACTCCAGGCCTCGGTCATCTCCTGCTGCGCTTAAAGGACGATTGATCAAGACGAACTGGTTGCTTTGCAATAGGCATTGTAAGAGTTTGGTATTATATATTGTCGCTGCAGTGCCAAATTAGCCGTCTACTTTCACGACCAAAGTGACAAGTCCACGGGTTCATCGGACAGACATTAGACATTGGTAATTGGCAGAGAGACACTGGCTGACTTACTATGATACTTTGGTTTTAAGGGATGTAAAGTTTTTTTCCTCTAGAGGCTTGGACCAGTCTACCTACCGAGGCCCATCCCCTACGACGATCCAATTGTTTCCACAGCCAGTTCGATGCTCTTTCAGCCCGATCACCCAGTTGTTTTAGTGCCCGTTTTCTTTTCTCCCATACCAAAGTGCTTTGGTACATTATATGCGGGGGGTGGAGATTAGCCCTCTTGAGTCTTATTAGATGGCGACAACTTTAACTGTGTACGCCTTATCGCTCCTTAGACTGCTCACTAATTCACCGAACTTGTCCAGGTTTTACAAGCGATTTCCTCACATCCACGACTCGCACGGCAAGCTATACTCTATCATGAAGAGCTAGTGTTTTGAGGCAGTGTGCAGCACCATATCTGGCCTCAAGCCAGTAGCTCGGATTGATTCAGAGTATTTCTCGAAACCAGGCAGGTCGACCGTCAGTAACCAGTTCCACGCACATTCAGGTATTACTGAAGCATATGCGATATGCTTGAATTTACCTTTTGAAATTTACCACGCCTTGAGAAAGCGTATGGGCGGGGAGGGGGGGGGGGGTTAGGACTAGCCCTCGCGTTAGCCCTCATCCTGGCTGAATCCAAAGTCCGCTCTTTCATATTGTGGGGCCATGTATATCATCCCTGGCCTAGGGCTCTTCTGCATGCGGACAATACATGCTCGAGCGTCTGCTTAGATCTACATGTCGAATCAGTGGTCGCACTCCATTTAGCTATGTTGGCGTCAGAGAGTAACACGTCGTAAGCCGATCTTATAACTTAGCTCAGCTCCAACAGGGCTTTTCGCCAGATATCACCCCATGTAAGTGTTCGTGGCAAGGTGCTCTCTAGGCCAATCCACTGTCCTTGCTGCGACTGCTGGGCAGCTACTTTGTGGACGTTCTCTTTGTTGGAGTTTCTGATTTGCTGTGTTACCATGTCTATATGATCTTTGGCTGGGGATGTGGAGACCTTTCTTTGCCCTAGGTCGCGTCGGTCGGTTTGCGTGTAATCTATGATTTCCTGCAATTTTAGTGCTTTCTGAGCAGATTCTATCGCATCTTCGGCCTTCCATTTTGTAACTGTCTTTAGAGCGAGCTGGATAGCGGCCACTGTGGGGTCTGAAGACTCGCACAGCATCATTGAAGGAACTGAGTCTGCTTTTCAGGTGCAGCAAGACCTCGAACAGTCCCTACCGTTCGCTGCCTGAACCGTTTTCTGAGTGTTCTTGTCTGCACTTTTTGATGTCTCTCTGCCTTCTGCTTTTATTTCTGCTTTATGTTTAACGTTTGCTATCAACGGTTATTGCATTTCCAAGATACAAAAGATGTGTTACTAATACTCTCCCCCTCTCTATCTATCTATCTATCTATCTATCTATCTATCTATCTATCTATCTATCTATCTATCTATCTATCTATCTATTTATCTATCTATCTATCTATCTATCTATCTATCTATCTATCTATCTATCTATCTATCTATCTATCTATCTATCTATCTATCTATCTATCTATCTATCTATCTATCTATCTATCTATCTATCTATCTATCTATCTATCTATCTATCTATCTATCTATCTATCTATCTATCTATCTATCTATCTATCTATCTATCTATCTATCTATCTATCTATCTATCTATCTATCTATCTATCTATCTATCTATCTATCTATCTATCTATCTATCTATCTATCTATCTATCTATCTATCTATCTATCTATCTATCTATCTATCTATCTATCTATCTATCTATCTATCTATCTATCTATCTATCTATCTATCTATCTATCTATCTATCTATCTATCTATCTATCTATCTATCTATCTATCTATCTATCTATCTATCTATCTATCTATCTATCTATCTATCTATCTATCTATCTATCTATCTATCTATCTATCTATCTATCTATCTATCTATCTATCTATCTATCTATTTATCTATCTATTTATCCATCCATCCATCCATCCATCCATCCATCCATCCATCCATCCATCCATCCATCCATCCATCCATCCATCCATCCATCCATCCATCCATCCATCCATCCATCCATCCATCCATCCATCCATCCATCCATCCATCCATCCATCCATCCATCCATCCATCCATCCATCTATCTATCTATCTATCTATCTATCTATCTATCTATCTATCTATCTATCTATCTATCTATCTATCTATCTATCTATCTATCTATCTATCTATCTATCTATCTATCTATCTATCTATCTATCTATCTATCTATCTATCTATCTATCTATCTATCTATCTATCTGTCTGTCTGTCTGTATGTCGGTCTGTCTATCTGTCTGTCTGCCAAGGGAGGGAGGTGTTATGTGCGCGTAAGATTTCACGCGGCCGATGTTAAATGCTTTCATATAAAACAAAACAAAAACAACAGCAATTAAAGAAATGTAACGGACTATTTTGCACGCCTTCATGCGCAACTGGGCATATAAAGCTAGACCAATGGTCGGCAAACGCTGCAGTCGAAAGAGCCAAAAATCAGCCTCAGGACGATGAAAAAATTTTTGTGAGCCAAATTTCTTGTCAAGAACCATGCTTTTCAAAGTTAAAACAGATTTGCGGTCGATTGGCCCAGCCACACTCAGGTCGCTAAAGAACCGCAAGCGGCTCGCTAGCTGTGATTTGTCCACCACTGTGTTAGATCTATATTTCGTAGACCAATCAGCACTTGGTGGGTGATGTCAACAACATCACACAGGCCGCCTTTACTTCCCAGCACAATACTTGGTACTCACTCAAGGCTGGCTCTTTTTTAGGAGCCAAGATCATTTTTGAAAAGTTCAGCTCCTTCAGAAAACGAACCCAAGACCTTCCGATCCCCAAGCGAGCGTACTTAAAAAAAATACAAAAACTTACAAACATGTAGAAATTTGATCTACTCGATTCACTATTTGACTAGTGTGAGAACACTTATATTCAACAGTATTGTTATAGAGAGGACAAGCAGACGTCAGAACAATAAACTTGGATTTTTGTTTTTCACTGAAAGTAGAACCACAGTGTTGGGATTTTTGCCTTTGCCTTGATATGCGAAAAAAAAATCGTCGCATTCAACTAGCATTCCCGAAAGGGAAGCTTTTGGCTATAATTGTGACTAGGTTTATGGGCGCCATACAAAACTGCTTAGCATCACTTGCCATTAGGTAGCCCTGGAAAGGACTCTTACAGTGTGGATGCAATCAAAAGAGAAAGACCCAAATACTGTCCCGACCGAAGATGCTGGGATTCTTTGTGGGATAGCAACTTAACTATGGATTTGTCTCCCCTTTTTTTAAAATCTGGAACAGAAAATCTCTGTGTGCTCAGTGATTGAAGATGACAGATCAAGAACCGCCGGTAGACGATCTGTCAAAGATAATGAATTTAACAGAGCTCAGTTTCAGGCTGCCCGCCATCGGCCTGCCTTGATTGCGTCACAGAAAAGATAACAAAGTCATTGTCTTTTAGATAATGAAGAACTAACTAACACAACAGCGTAAAACCCACTGGATATTTGATGGGATGAGTAGGAAAATGTGTTTAGGTGCCTCCTTTTCGATAAGTGAAACATGGCGCACAGTAATTATAGTTTTGTGTGCAACAGTATACCCAAACATGTCCGACTTTCTATCTCTCTGGTTGTTTTTGCTTTTGTTTCATCGCCAAAATGAGACTTCCGGCAGTGTTGTGGTGCACGTCGAAAGGTAGTCACATGTGACTATAACCGCGGCTTCAAATCCACCCCTCCCCCCCCTCCCCCTCACCCCCACATTTTTTTATTTTCAGACCGACCAAACCTAAAATGGGCCCTAAGTTATATCCTAAGAAATGAAGGCTGCTAGCCTGATGTTGACCCAAGCACCAACTGAGTGCTTATTTGTCCATACAATTATAGCAAAGTAAAGATCCCTTTTCATTTCCCCATGCGTGTCTGGTATATGGGAAGAGCGCCCATATTTTTACAGACCGACGGCTCTAAGTGGGTAATACGTTCAGCATTACGCCGGCCGTCTTTACTTCCCCAGGACAGCCATTCTGGTACCCATTTAAGGCTGGGTTGACCTGCGACGCCCAATACCATAATAAAAATCCACGTCGCCAGCAGTGAGTTTCGATCGCGGTACGCTGGAATTACGAGACGGACTTGCAACGCCTAATTAACGAACGCCGCCCATACTGTTATGTTTAATACAGTATCCTCAATACCTAACTAGAGTTTTTTTTTTTTTTTTAAACTTGTTCATGTTTGACTTTATAAAGTAAATACAAAGAACCCATTTTTTATCACTAATATTTTAGACATACGTGACTAGGTCTCTTGTATTAGTGGCCCTTTTCCAGACATTAATATACCATGTTAAAGGTACTACAACCATGCAAGTACGAGGATTCAAATATATAGTAAGCATATTTAAATAGGATGGCAGACTCGATAGATTAACAGAAGCCAGAGTATAGAAGGCAAATGCTGTCATCTACCATTTAGCCACACTGCTTAGACTCCCAAATGTCTCCGTTTTAGCAAAACAGCAAATGATTAATAGCATCTTTATCCCTACTTTATGTTATCAGTGCCAAACATGGACAATGAAAAGGGCACTAGAACAGAAAATAACTGCATGTGAAATGCGATGTCTTGGCAAGGTCACTAACAACACTAGACGGGACAAAGTTTCGAATTAGAAAGAAAGTCGGAATAAGAACATGTCTGGATTATTTTGACAGACAGCGAATGGAATGGTTCAGCCATCTAGTGAGAATGCAGCAAGACCAGACTGCATATGAGACATTTTACAGTAAAACATCTAGGAGAAAAGCGAGAAATATATAGATAAACTAGCTGTAACCGGCCACGCGTTGATGTGGCCCAGAATGGTGAAATGGAGAGGAAATAAAATAGCTATCGGCTATCAGTGTCTGTCATATAGCGGAGAAAAATACCCCGCACCCGTCATCTCTCCCTCTCCGAAGGAACGAATTTTAACTGACCTTGGCATCCGTGTCCACCCAAACTAAACTGGACTATAAGCTGTCTTAGGTAACAGTTTCTGTCATCGCCGAATAGGTTTTGATCGAGAAGTGACGCGGGGAGGCTTATTGGGACTTAACTGAAATCGGATTTTTTTGGGCGAAAAGCGCAGATATCGCAGCCTAGCTGTAACCCACAACACAACCTGGCAACCACCCTTTTAAGGGGAAAAAGAACAATTATCACCCAGCGGGGTATCGAACACAGGTCACCCGCGTGAAGGATGGAATACTTACAACTATACTACCGAAGGCTGAAGAGTTTGGGTCAGATATCGCAGCATAGCTGTAAACCACAACACAACGTGCCAACGGCCCTCTCGAGGGCGAACGAAGATTACCCGTGACATGACCATTGAGCATTACGTCGCCGCTGTCGCGGGCTAGCTGTAAACCCCAAAACCGAAAAAGGCGTAGATATCGCAGCCTAGCCATAAACAACAACACAACATGCCAGCCGCCCAGTTAGGGGCTAAAAACATTTTTATATTACCTAGCGGGGAATAGAACGCGGGTTACCCGCATGATAGGCAGAACAGTTATAACTACGCTACCAAACACTCAAGTAGATTGTGGAAATGAAATTATATAGTAATGCAAAGTTCAAAAAGAGCTCAGTAGTCAAAAATGGCCAATCAACTAAAACAAATTCGGGCCGGCAACGAAACCAATAATGATTTGACCGTTGCTGGAGCTACGTCGTTCGTGGTTTGTGCGATTTTCTGACAAAAAATCACGCTTCGAGTCAAAGGCAACGTTGTGTGAAAATTTGAAAACAATCGGTTCAGTAATTTCCGAGTTTATAGTTAACAAACTCGGAAAATTAACATTTTTATTAATATAGATGGTGCAGCTGAAATCTGCAAAAAGATTCACATTATTCAAGCCATCGCGAAGTGCAAGACAAATACAGAAAACCACGACACTGGGCTACAACCTGGTATCAATGAGGTGAGAAAAGAAAGAAGAAGTACGATGTAACATTAATATGTTATCACACCGAGGTAGATTGTTATAACTGACTCTGGCTCCAAAGTAAAGAAATCCTAAAAAGTAAAATGTATATCAGCAAATGTGATGGAAGGTAAAGGCAGTCGGCGTGGTGTTGACTAGTTCAACCATAGAGTATCGATCTGTCTATGAAATATTAGTTTTTAGCACTTGATGTCTGGACACCATAATGAAATAAAATTAAATTAAAAAAAAAAAAAAAAACTGCTGAAATCTGTCTGTATTTACCACTTCTGCAGTGCAGACAGTAGTTCTTTGAGGATCATAATTTAATGCCGCGTGGATAGTGCTGTCGCCACGTACTGTGCAAGCTGGGATTTACATTTAGCCCTGGGCAACACAGAAAATCTAGAACATTACCGAGGATTCGAACCTGGGTCTCTCGAATGGGGGAGCCCAATGTTCTTGACTGTCTGGCTCTAGGCACCAGTAGTGTGAAAATTAAATTATTTGCCATTTATGTGTTTCTCATGAGCCTAAAACATCCTTAATAATAACAATAACTAAGGAGGAGGAGGATGAAGACGACGACAACAACAACAGCAGCAGCAACAACAACATCGATAGAGTTAAATTGTTTGAAACACTAATCTGCAGTTTAATGCAATAACACCTTGTTAACCACAAACTTTCTTAAGGCAGACACCACACACGGTTAACATTAGCAAAACTATGATCCCAGTAGAGATAGATTATTTAAAATACATCTATCAGTCCCTGGTTAGCAAGAAGGTTTTCACCCGAACTTATGATTTTCCTTACCTTGGAATAGTATATTTGACTGTATACATTTACTTCTTTTTCTTCTTTTTCTTCACTTCCTCTTTTACCGCTAAGGGTTTCGAGGGAGATATAAGGTTCTGTTTCTAGCTCTTCTGGCCGCCTCGACCATAGGCACATCGTGCTGTTGTAGAGTTTCTCTGATGTTATCCTTCCATATTGTTCTTGGTCTACCTCTTGCTCTACGTCCTTCTTCTCTTTCCATGTATGCTTTGTATGGTATGGTGTCACAAGGCATTCTCTCTAAGTGGGCAAACCATTTCACTTGCTGTCTTTGTGTGTAATTTAGAATTGGTTCTGTGCCGATTTTTTCTCTTATGATCTCATTCCTGATTTTATCTCTTATGGTCATTCCTACAGCCCTTCTCAGACATCTCATTTCCATGGTTATTAATTTTCTTTTATGGTTTGTTGTTAGTGACCATGTCTGGCACTGGTAGCACAGAGTTGGAATAAATATGCTTTGAATAAGATGTCTCTTTGTGCTGATTGGGATTGTCTTATGCTGTAAGAGGGGGGCTAGCTGTCCCAATACTTGGTTTGCTTTACTGCATCTAATGTTAATTTCTTTATCCAATTTCCCATCTTCGGTAAATGTAGTTCCCAGATATTTAAACTCAGATGCCTGTTTAATGCCTTTGTACTCTATTGCTATGTTTAAATCTGTCTTCTTTTTTCCTATTGACATTACTTCTGTCTTTTCAGTGTTGATTCTCATGTTATTTGTTTTACATTCTTCATTCATGGATGTTAGATGTTGTTGCAATTTCATGGCTGTATCTGCTATCAAGGCCTGGTCATCTGCAAAGAGTAATTCGTTGATCTTACTAACATTTTCATTCATGGGCTTGGCATTCTTGCATATACTGTCGATGTAGGTGAAAAGCAGTAGTGGTTATAAGACACACTCCTGTCTTACTCCAGATGTTACTGTGAATGGATATGTTCCCTAATTTTTTCTAACTACACTTCTACAATCCCTGTATAAACTTTTGCACACTTCGATGAGGTGTTCGCTTATTCCATATCTTGCCAAAACTTTCCATAATAATTGTCTGTCGACTCTGTCAAATGCCTTCTCCTGGTCTACGGAGGCCACAAATAAGTTCCTATTGTTTTCAATGTTCTTTTCTATTAACTGTTTAAGTGTGAAGATTGCATCTGTGCAGCTTCTATTTCTCCTAAATCCTATCTGTTCTTCTGCCAGCTGTTGCGACAGGCCTAGCAAGCCGGCAATGGATTTATTATCGCTACAGAAAACACAATGAGATACATTTACTGATCTTTGTATATTTCCTGATATTTGACTGTATATTTACGAAAATTGGACTGTATATTTACTATTTTACCGATATTCCGGTCAAAATGGACGCTAGGCACGACCATTGTTTTGAGCCATGGCAAATTTTGTGATTCTGCCAGACGGTGGCCAGTGCATTTTTGTTCCATTTGTAGACTGAAAGGACATAGTTTCGTCGCCCAGCTTCTGAGCTGAGTACATGGCGTGACACTGTGAGCTTCTGATTTCATTTAGAATGTTTTTCGACTGTGTCCAACGTGGTGATGTGAATTGTAGATTCAAAAAATGGCGCAATGCCTGTTGTCGCAATATTGGTGGTGCCATTTTGTGATTAAATTCGATCGCGTGTGCAACTGCTGATCTGTTGGAGACTTTAGCTACCATCCATGATTAGATGCATTTCTAATGTCAGACTGTTTGTGTTAGCACATCGGATGGTTCCGTATGCTTTTATTGCGTGTGTTAGCTACATATGTTAAGACAGCAGTCTGACAATCTTTCCACAAGGGACTGTGAAAAAACATTCCGTGTGTTTTTCGTTATCACAGGAGCGGAGCAACTATGGGGTGACCCGTTTGCTATAAAGCTGAAACTAAGATTACTAGATTACCAGATTATTGATATTTGACTGTATATTTACCTTTATTTAACTGTACATTTACTGATATTTGAATGTATGTTTACCGATATTTGACTGTATATTTACTGACATTTGACTGCATATTTACTGATATTTAATTTATATTTACCGTATATTTGACTGTATATTTACGTACATTTTACCGGGTATTTACTGAAATTTGACCGAATAATTACTTATATTTGACTGAATATTTAGTGTACATTTCACTGCATATTTACTGCTAATGTAAGTTATCCAGATGTTTTAAAGCAACTGAGTCGAGTTTATTCAAGAACCAGCATCCCAGCACTCGGGGCATTCCAATAAGCACACCTTCCCCATCTTCAGCAGCCAGTGCAGAGTTTCGTTGCCAGTAGTAGTCTGATTATATGTCCGTCTTACCTTTACTCTGAGTGCCGAGTATTGGTCTGCTTTAAAAGTGCTAAAACCAAAAGTCATCTCATCCAGAACTCATTAACTCACCCACAGCACATAGAGACCGACAGCCAGACAAACTGATATATACATAGGCACGCACAAACTAGTACAGAGACAATGTTGACAGACACACAGACCGACTAGCAGACGTGCGGACAGACAGAAAGAAATAATGAAAGAAAAGTTTGTTGGGTTTTTTTTTTTTTTTTTTGTGGTCGTAAACTTGGCGCTAAGACTCGTCCTAAATTTGGCCCTTCCAGACACTCATGTTCCACACATCAGTTGTATTTATATCCACAAAGCATGTTATTTTGATACAGCAAAACGGGACTGAGCCTCGAGAGGCAGGGGGTAAGAAGTGTTGGTGTTGTGGGTAGTGGGTTCCCCCCCTTACTTCACCCTAGGTCTAGTGAATATCTTTTCACGAAAGGAGCGTCCATTGTGGTGTCAGCCTCTTGACCTAGCAAAACCTCTCTTACCTCAAGACCATTGTGCGTGGCGAAGAGTCACAGCCTCCCCGAGGTAGTCCCGGTAACTGGGGGTGCGAATCCCCAGGCAAAACACAATGGATCTAGAGGAGCAAACCTCGATAATAAACCCGGTGCACCACACCGTACTGCCCCCTGTGGGAGGGAAGGAGCCAGAGGTGTGCTGAACAGTCTAGGAATGGAAAACAAGTATGCTAACCCCCCTGAATACCGGAAACTATCGTGAAGGCACAGGGACTCAGGACGTGACGATCCAGTTGCCCCAACTACTCATGCTTAGGCCATGCTTAGAGACATGAAGAGCTCAGCGAAACCTGCAGGCAATCTGGTGGCGGGGAATGAGCACACTGTGAGCCCCACCTTAGCTACGTGTTAAAGGGAAAGGCAGAAACACAACCCATATTTCCTTTAGAACTGGTACAGGGCATTTCTAGCTGCTGCCCGGGGAGGTAGGTAATCCACAGACACCCCAGCACCACAATGCCATGAATATGTCAAAATTTAAGATACAGCAAAACACATTATATAAGTGTGGAGTGAACGTGTAAAACACTTGACAGTGAATACATACATTCAAATAAACAAACATGCATACATTCACGTACGTTCATACATACACGCTCATAAATATACATACTTACAGACACACATACACATACTTAAACAAACATTCATACACACATGCATGCACACGCATACATATATTACCACTAATTTATATAACCATACTCAAACATAAAAACATGCATACCTACATATCACGTGAACAGACAGACAGACAGACAGACAGACAGACAGACAGACAGACAGACGGCAGGTAGGCAGGCAGGCAGGCAGACAGACAGACTGATAGACAGACAGACAGACAGACAGACAGACAGACAGACAGACAGACAGACAGACAGACAGACAGACAGACAGACAGACAGACAGACAGACAGACAGACAGACAGACAGACAGACAGACAGACAGACAGACAGACAGACAGACAGACAGACAGACAGACAGACAGACAGACATCAGATGTTTATATAATATTTGTTTAAAGTTCAGTCTTTTGACAGTTCATGATTACAAAATTTTTTTCCATCACTTCTTTCCCCTGTATTTTTAATATCAAGAAAATGAACATTGGAACCGGTTACTTGAATTTAAAAAAAAAAGTTTCGATTATTTACAGATTGAGAGGAAAGTTCTGGACCAGTATCTAAGGTCGGCTTAAGGAAGTTCTTGCTAATAACAGGCGCGACTAAACAAACTGATCTAGCCAGGAGACTCAAACTTGGTCATCAAATCAATCGGATGACGTCTGATCTGATTCAGCGCTCTTTGACTTCAGCCTACCAGACACCAGCAGAAAGTTAATCAACGTTGTAATGGAGCAGCTTTACCCAGTTTCTGTGGTCATGATGAGTACTGGTAAGTACTGGTGTGTGTGTGTGGGTGAGTGTGTGTGGGGGGGGGGGAGTGTGGGTGAGTGTGGGTGACTCTGTTTAGGAGCGTAAGTGGAATTGTATGCAGGTGAGTATACGTGGTCGTATAGGTGTTTGTAAGAGTGTGAGTGGGTGTGTCGGTGGGTGGATGTGTGGGTAGTTTCGGTGGGGGTGTATATAGGGGTATGTACTTATGTATGCACCTATATAAAAATGTAAGGACACATTAATTTTTTGCGAGTATGTATTTGTGTACCAGGTACATATGCATGCATCATGTATGTATGTTAGTATGTATGTATATATTACGTATGTGTTAAATTACCTAGTATGAATATATTTAGGCATTACGTGTGTGTTTTTACTGGCCGCTTTTACTTCTCATCACATTACCTGGTACCTAGTTGGGTCGACCTGACAGTCAGTTTATTTTTTAAACGCGGCTTCGAAACCATGACATTCCAATTCGTAAATAAACCTCTAGCCACCACGCTTCCATCCATCAGTTTATAAAAAGGAAAAAATCAACTACGTTAAACCTAGAGCGAGCAGTATCGGTTATAATTGTGGTCTGGTTTCTTTGTGTCAATTAAGTTAGCTAACAAATGGTAATTGCACGCCCAGGTGGGAATGCACGTATACGTGTTAGCATACACACACATGTCTATGTATATACTCATAGGAGCCGCCATGTTTTAGTGACAAGTCTGTGACGTGACGTGTGGTTTAAAATGTTTTATAATGTTGAGTAGGGATGTTCCTCTTAACACATTCCCTCCACCAGATAAACCGAACTAAAATCTGAGCTATGTTGCTCTCAGACAAAGTCCTGGATATCCAAGAAAACAGCCATATTGGCTCGTTAAGTACATTAACATTAGCTGAACTTGGTACCCACAAGAGAAGGCAAGGAATTTTATATGTCTATAGCATTATACTTAATGAATTATTAGACAGGGCAAATGATTCCTCCGTCATCTACCTTCTCCCGGTGTTATTATGAATAATTAAAGAATTATTATCATATTATTTGAGCACCCACCAAATGGTATTCTATCTTAACAGTTTAATTAAACATGTAAGAACAGACATTTGGAATTACAAAGACTGATGCAGGATAAGACCATATATTTGATTTATTAACCTAGCAATCAGAGTATGACATTAGTCATCATTATTGTTATAATAGATAGTGATGGTATGGTGATAATGAGGGGCTTCAGCTAGATAACAGAGCACCTAAGATTAGAGTGAATGGATAATGGTGGTGATAAGTTTACATCCATAACACATGGTGAGACGTAACTTAATTATCATAGAACCTCTGACAGCCGTGGGTACTGTCAAGTTCTTCCACCTTTTCCTCCCAGTTCTCCTGGTCCTCCACCTCGGTCCCTGCTCGTCCCCACCTCGTTCTCCACCTCGTTCTCCACCTCGTTCCCAGCTGGCCGAGTCTAACACAATGTAGTCTCTTTCATGGACTAATCGTCACATGAGCGCTGTAATCATGGAAACAAACACATACGTGTAGTATCTTGACTTACACTAAGAATACATGTATCAATTAATATAACATATAAGAATAAAATATATCCCTCACTCCTCCTCATATTTCACATCCTCTCCAGTCTAGTCTGAAGGTCTTTTGTCTTACATGGGCGTCACATATCCTGCCTTCCTCTCTCATGCTATGTCATGATAGTTGACTTTCTAAGTCTGTTGTCCGTCATCATTCAGACTTCCAACTGGCTGACATTGATTTGACATAAACATGTGACGCAGGTTCTGTGCTGAACACGCAAACAATTTATATGTGCACGCTGTCCTGAATATTATCTTTCAGTGACCGTGAATTCTATACACCCATCATTCTTCCCCTGGGGTTATAAATCCCCTGTTTAGTTGAACACGTTAAGTGAGCACATGGTGGGCACACAAAACGTAGCAGCATCCCTGCACATATTTGGGCATCATTTCCCACAGTCCAAACTCATATTTTGGCTGATCATGGAAACAATATAATTACATTTCATTATAGCAAATGTCATTGTTCACATCTTATTTTATACACATGAAAACATACACTGAAAAACATGTGACACAAACATACAAGAAATAGGAATAGTTTAGCAGTTCCCTAACTTGAGATACTGAATACTCACAAAGAACTATTTCAAGCAGAATGTGCAGACAAATTAGGAAAAGGTAGTATAGACTAAGCTTAACTCCCTAACCTAAGTATACAAGATTAAAATTAATATTCACCTGGGAACTTTCCATCAATCGCCAAAACAGGATCCGACCGTAAAAAATACCTTTTTAGGTCGACCTGTGTTTGTTTGCCGGCAGGCTGCGATTAATGACGGGAATTCCACAGGCTCGAAGTATAAGTATCAATCTATTGTCCAAATTAATCTCCTCCCTTTCCTCGGTTCTATCCAACCCTCAAGACGATTACTTAAGCCACGCCTCTGAAGTACCTATCAGATCAAATTAGCTAACAAGTGGCCTGTCAGTCAATTCTGGACTGACATCCCTAGAGCAAACATTCTTAAGTGGCCCAATCTAGTTTACAACGAATCTAACTAGCCGGTGTGAAAACGGTCCGTGAAGCCATTGTGTTTACTACTTGACCCAGATCAAACATTCCTAATTGCCAAACACCTGTTCTGCCAAGAATTACACTGACTTGCGAAACTCCGACCTCCCGGCTCCACAATGTCTAGCGTCCACACAATTTCTACAGTCAGGAGATAACATTCTGACACTGGCGTGTGAAAGGAAATTCTCTAGCCCCGGTGTAATTGCGTAACATTACCCAAGACTCTGTCGCTTTGTCTGGACTAAGGACTGGAAACATTTAAATCAATTCTGTTTTAAAGTAATATTAGGGTAAAGGGCAGAGTAAATATAATCCTCTCTCTTTAGAACCAGAAGAACTTATTACAAGTACTAACTTCTGGAACCACTGAGATCGTATCGTGACAGGCCCTCCGTTAAGTTGGTTGTAGCCCGCTTAAGACCAATTTTACGACACTCAGTGATTCCCAAGAAAGTTAGTCCAACCTGTCGTCTCCAGTATTGTCCCAGTATTCCTTGTGGAATCGTGATGTCCTGCATCGATATACAGTCACCAATTGTCCCTCATTCCAGGCTAAGTCCTTAGTCCTAGAATCATGCGGGTATTCCGAGCAGCCGCTCAGGAATATCCATTTATCTGGAGGTTTCTTCTCCCACAGGATAAAAAATGATCTCCGCTTCAACAATGGGATTCCTCGACATCGTTGACTGACAGTCGCTGTCCATTTCCTCACTTCGCCACGCCCTAGTAGCATAGGGAGGGCCTGCAGTGCTCTCCGAAAAGGATGAGTTGTATTCAGGTTGGACTCTCTTTCCTTACCTCCGCAGATCCTGAAACAATCTGTCACTAATCTCCTCTCAAATTTA
Organism: Candidula unifasciata; assembly: GCA_905116865.2. NCBI lineage: Eukaryota > Metazoa > Mollusca > Gastropoda > Stylommatophora > Geomitridae > Candidula > Candidula unifasciata. Next base: position 173,307 of record CAJHNH020000107.1, read on the forward strand.
GGGATATAGTCACTCATCATGACAGCATGCCGTGAGTGCAACTGACCACTGACGATTTCTTGAAGGAGTGTCCACTTGTTTCCTCCTCGGTGCATCCTTTCCCTTTTACAAATTGTCCGGGTGGAAGTCTCTTTCATTAAGATCAGTCTAGAATCAGAGCACGAAATCAAGTCAGGGGGTTCAGTCAAATTATTAGGAAACTCAGGGTTTCCTGCAGACAGTAAAGTGGCATTTCTTCGCAATGAAGTTTCCACTATCAGCTGAGATACCCCTGTCACTTCCTTCGAAGCGAAGAGTAATACAAGACCAGAATGTTGGGGTTCCCTACTATTTATGGCTTGTTCCGCTTCAGGGTCCTTCATCAGAAGTATCCCTGTCGCCCCAGCTGTATAGGATAGAGACAATTTGTCTCCCTGCACACAAGAAGTACCTTCTTCTTCATCAATGGCAAACATTTCTGTCTGTCCAGTATCAGAGTGCACAAGACTTGCAGCAATGTCCTGTTTACTCACTGTCTCTAAGGTCGTCAAGAACTTAAGAGAACTATCCTCCTTATCTGTTATATCCGCCCTGGTCTGGCTTTCACATACCAAGTCTAGTGGAGGCAAATAAGGGGATGTGTTGCGGCCATAACAGTCAACTACTTTGGGCGAAAAGTCAGAACTAACTATTTCTATTTTGTTTGCAATCGCATCAAGGGAAATAGGGGAAACAGGTTTGGTGTTATTCCCTACATTAGTCTGCTTTACTTCCTCTTCTTGTTTGAAGGGACCAAAGGAATTATGGGAGTTGGGTAAGTCTTTTCCCTCGTCCTCATTAATGGCTGATGTGCCAGTCGAACCACTGTGTCGACGGTTAGAACAGTTATCACGCTTGTGATTACTGCGGGGTGTGCTCTCATATATCTCATCTGAGATAATGGGAGTAAGGGGTTCCAGCAATGTAGATCCGGTCCCTTTTGAAGATTTCTGTTTCTTACTCCATCTTTTCCTTTTAGGTTTAAGAATGGAAGTAAAGGGGGCCAGCAATGTAGATCCGGTCATCCCTACAGAAGAGTTCTTCTTAATGTCAGCTCTTTTCCTATTAGGAATAAGAGGGGTGGCGCAAGGTCGTGGGTGGTCTATTACTTCATCCCTTGATGAAGTACAGTTTGGCAAAATAGTACACCCCTCTCCATTGAGAGAGTGAGTCCCAGACCTTTCTACCAGAGTGTCAGTATGGGAGTTGTCAGTTCCCTCAACTACCCTAATAGTGTTCCCTGTATCTAACTGCAGTTCTCTCTTTGTCTGCCTAAGTGGACGATAGTTACGCAGCTTTTCTTGAAAACGCCTCATTCTTTCAACAGCTGCCTCCTCTTCGAGTAGCAACTGTCTAGCATCTTCTTCTTCTTCAATTTGCCGCATTCTCTCTTCTTCTTCCCTCTCCGCTGCATGACGGGCAAGCATCGAGTCATATTCTTCTTTCTCCAACTTTCGCTTCTTCTCTGCAGCATTACGGGCACTCATGTAATCGAAAGTATCCATATGGCCTTTAACAAATGATTCTAACTGTGCTCCCACTCTACCCTCACCTATCCCGCACTTCCTTACATCTTTTAGGAACTCGGTGCGTAAGTCCATTCTATCTATTAGATCTATCTAGAGATAAATAAAATACTACCCCGAGTCCAGATTAGAAGAATATATCAGAGCAAGGTAAACTGGGCAAAAGAGTAGCCTATGACAGCCGCACAAAGATGTAAATGAATCAAAGTTGCCTACCAGACTGACAGCTCATAGAATATTTTAGCAGCACAGAGGATTACACTGGTAAATGATGTGATGTGATCTTACATTCAGTCACTAAGCATGAGTATCAATGATATGATGTCAACATATAATGCTCTACAGTCTATATCAAATTATGAACCATGCAAGCAAATATAATAATCATCAACATTAAAATTTACTAAATAAACAATAATCAATGGTTATGAAGTGATCAATGATAAGACATGATACTATCCATTTATTGATTTTAGTAAAAAGTTATTTATTACTCTGTACTCTCTCCCCATGTATAAATTACTAATTTTAATTTAGACTATACTGGCAGAAGAGTTAAAGTTAAATTTAATAAATTTACTTCATTAGTCTAGGAGTAATTAGCCCAGTCCAAATCTCGGCGAGCTCGCCAGTGTGACGTGACGCGTGGTATTTAATGGTTATAATGTTGAGTAGGGATGTTCCTCTTAACACATTCCCTCCACCAGATAAACCGAACTAAAATCTGAGCTATGTTGCTCTCAGAAAAAGTCCTGGATATCCAAGAAAACAGCCATATTGGCTCGTTAAGTACATTAACATTAGCTGAACCTGGTACCCACAAGAGAAGGCAAGGAATTTTAGATGTCTATAGCATTATACTTAATGAATTATTAGACAGGGCAAATGATTCCTCCGTCATCTACCTTCTCCCGGTGTTATTATGAATAATTAAAGAATTATTATCATATTATTTGAGCACCCACCAAATGGTATTCTATCTTAACAGTTTAATTAAACATGTAAGAACAGACATTTGGAATTACAAAGACTGATGCAGGATAAGACCATATATTTGATTTATTAACCTAGCAATCAGAGTATGACATTAGTCATCATTATTGTTATAATAGATAGTGATGGTATGGTGATAATGAGGGGCTTCAGCTAGATAACTGAGCACCTAAGATTAGAGTGAATGGATAATGGTGGTGATAAGTTTACATCCATAACACATGGTGAGACGTAACTTAATTATCATAGAACCTCTGACAGCCGTGGGTACTGTCAAGTTCTTCCACCTTTTCCTCCCAGTTCTCCTGGTCCTCCACCTCGGTCCCTGCTCGTCCCCACCTCGTTCTCCACCTCGTTCTCCACCTCGTTCCCAGCTGGCCGAGTCTAACACAATGTAGTCTCTTTCATGGACTAATCGTCACATGAGCGCTGTAATCATGGAAACAAACACATACGTGTAGTATCTTGACTTACACTAAGAATACATGTATCAATTAATATAACATATAAGAATAAAATATATCCCATCACTCCTCCTCATATTCCACATCCTCTCCAGTCTAGTCTGAAGGTCTTTTGTCTTACATGGGCGTCACATATCCTGCCTTCCTCTCTCATGCTATGTCATGATAGTTGACTTTCTAAGTCTGTTGTCCGTCATCATTCAGACTTCCAACTGGCTGACATTGATTTGACATAAACATGTGGCGCAGGTTTTGTGCTGAACACGCAAACAATTTATATGTGCACGCTGTCCTGAATATTATCTTTCAGTGACCGTAAATTCTATACACCCATCATTCTTCCCCTGGGGTTATAAATCCCCTGTTTAGTTGAACACGTTAAGTGAGCACATGGTGGGCACACAAAACATAGCAGCATCCCTGCACATATTTGGGCATCATTTCCCACAGTCCAAACTCATATTTTGGCTGATCATGGAAACAATATAATTACATTTCATTATAGCAAATGTCATTGTTCACATCTTATTTTATACACATGAAAACATACACTGAAAAACATGTGACACAAACATACAAGAAATAGGAATAGTTTAGCAGTTCCCTAACTTGAGATACTGAATACTCACAAAGAACTATTTCAAGCAGAATGTGCAGACAAATTAGGAAAAGGTAGTATAGACTAAGCTTAACTCCCTAACCTAAGTATACAAGATTAAAATTAATATTCACCTGGGAACTTTCCATCAATCGCCAAAACAGGATCCGACCGTAAAATTTACCTTTTAGGTCGACCTGTGTTTGTTTGCCGGCAGGCTGCGATTAATGACGGGAATTCCACAGGCTCGAAGTATAAGTATCAATCTATTGTCCAAATTAATCTCCTCCCTTTCCTCGGTTCTACCCAACCCTCAAGACGATTACTTAAGCCACGCCTCTGAAGTACCTATCAGATCAAATTAGCTAACAAGTGGCCTGTCAGTCAATTCTGGACTGACATCCCTAGAGCAAACATTCTTAAGTGACCCAATCTAGTTTACAACGAATCTAACTAGCCGGTGTGAAAACGGTCCGTGAAGCCATTGTGTTTACTACTTGACCCAGGTCAAACATTCCTAATTGCCAAACACCTGTTCTGCCAAGAATTACACTGACTTGCGAAACTCCGACCTCCCGGCTCCACAATGTCTAGCGTCCACACAATTTCTACAGTCTGGTCAGGAGATAACATTCTGACACTGGCGTGTGAAAGGAAATTCTATAGCCCCGGTGTAATTGCGTAACATTACCCAAGAGTCAGTCGCTTTGTCTGGACTAAGGACTGGAAATATTTAAATCAATTCTGGTTTAAAGTAATATTAGGGTAAAGGGCAGAGTAAATAAAATCCTCTCTCTTTAGAACCAGAAGAACTTATTACAAGTACTAACTTCTGGAACCACTGAGATCGTATCGTGACAAAGTCGCTCGTCTGTGGATCAGAAGGCAACCGGTTTGGATCCCGAAGGAGTCACCCCCTCCCCACACCACCACATTATGTAATGACACAAGCTCCCAGGTCGACTCGGCCTTAAATGAGTACCAATGTTGCACTCGCTACTACGGCATCAATGATAATTGCACCAGAGAATGTCCTGGTAAGTGACCTGGCCACCCTACCTTGTATGTTGTAGGGTGTTTGTGGTTTAACCAACGGATCAACATCTTGTCACAAGGGAGTAACCCTTAAGTGCTCCGTTCTATTTCTAACTCAAGTCTGAGTCTAAAGTGGCTCAGCACAATGCACGGGCCCCGTAGCACAGGTCAGGATCCTGAAATACTTTGGGTAGATTTTAAACTCCAAATTTTGCCCTGGCAGCGACGTTAGGCTATTTTCGATTTCCAAATGCCAAGGAATTGTTTTACATGCTCAACAATACACACGTGCGTCCGATTTCACTACCGAGAGACTAGGAGAAGTTACTAGAAGTCCCCTCAAACAAATCTCAGCCTTCACCGGGACCTGAACCCAGGACCTCTAGCACTCTAGTCGGACACCATGCCTCGAGACCACGCAGTCCCCTATCATTGTAGGGTGTGTTAATACTTCATAAACCAGCGTCAGGGCTGGTATGCTCCTACTCTTACCTTCTTCTTCAGCATTCCGAGCCTTTGAGGTTCATTGCCCCAGATATCACCCGCCTTCGTTCATCTGTCTGGTTGACCTTCTCTTTCCAATTGGTGACACCAAGTGTTTTCAGGTCTGTCTGGACAATATCTCTACATATTCTTCTTGGTCTGCCTCGTGGTCTACGACCATCCGTCTCCCCTTTCGTCTCCCTTGTGTATACAATTTTTACTTCTCGGTCATCTGTCATTCTTTCAATATACCCCAACCATTTCAGTCTATTAGCTCTCATGATGCCAGTGATCAGTGGTGATTTAAACAGATTATGAATTTCGTTATTGCTTCTTACTCTTCATTCACCGCTGTTTGCATTTTTGATTTACTCTTACATTATCGAATTAAATTATTCCATAAACTATTATAATAACTAATGTTTATGTTTTAATAAAGATATTTTTTGTCTGAGAGTCTTTAGGGAGCCGACTGGCCGTGGTTAGATCTCTCTGGTATCTCATGTCAGAGGCAAAAGAGAAAATCTTAGATCTTAAACAATTCGTAGCGACCTACTAGTCATATGGCCACAACATCTTAGGCTCACGGAAATTCCCCCACCCCCGCCCCTCTTCCCCCCCCCCTCTCTTCCCCATGTTACATCATTCCAAAACAGAAGTAAATACAGACTAACAGCAGTTCAAGGCCAATTTTAGGATGGGATTGTGCAGCCTTGCGGCTCAGCGATAAGTAAAATTATTTCATAATATAACCTTCGATGTTTATCGGTGCTCGATTTCCGCAGTGGGCGATTAAGAACAAGATCATTCTTGCTGTTTTCGAACAGTGGTACCACACTCCAACTATGGAAGAAACCCCCGCGCAAACCGTGTAATCTTCCCTTAGTTAACAGAGAATACATTGCTTCTAACCTTTATTGCGGAGACGGCATTATTTTTTTTATTTCGAGTCAGTGCACAACAGCTTTACTAATTGGAATAAGACACAAACGATAGACTGTACAATGTATTGCCTGTCATATTTCGTCGTATATCGCCAGGTGCATATTCCTGCAGCAGTTGATTAAAATGAAGCAAATATTAATCCTTCGAAATAACCACACAATCGACTATATTCAAAAACTGTCTGCTTCATTAGGGTTAACGCAAGGGGAAGAGCATGACCTTTCTTCTGTATAATTCTGGACTAAACCGGTTTATAGCGGTGTCGCCTGGCAGCGCCAGGGCATGAAGAGATCTTTGGAACGGGTCCTCATGTTCGCTTCGTCTGTAGTACTTTTCGGTGTTTCCGATATATCTGCGGACTATTCTCTGTATGGTCGACCTCCAGCTCCGTTACCGTTGTATCTGTATAACATTGCTCTCTGTAGTATCCTCTCTGCTACCAGTTTTGTTACCTGACCAAACCATACAATCTGTTGTCTACCAGTAAAGATTAGTATTTGTTCTGTATCGACTTTCTTCATGATAGCCTCGTTCCAAACTCGATCTTTCCTTATTAGAATAGCATGAAAACGTAAACATTTCATTTCATTTCTCTCATGAGTATTTTTCTTCTGTCTTCTAGGCATTGTCCATGTTTGACACAGATAGCATAGTTTTGGTACGAATATTGCGCTCAGCAGTCCACTTAGTTTTCGTATTCACGTGCTTGCATTTCAGTATTGGTGCTATATGTCCTATAACCTGATTGGCCCTTTTTTTTTTTTTTTTTAACTATTGTTAAACGTTATAAATGATAAAATCGTTTTATTAATTTGTTTAGATTCAATGAGTCCAGACCTGGAAACTACCACCCACCTGGATCTAGAACACATGTATGACGCCAACATCAGCTTGGATATGCAGGTGCTGCTCAACGGGACGGACAACTACGACGCCTGGCGCAGTGACTGGACCGTCGTCGGCGATGACAAGTGGCACACAGTGGTCATCATACTGTATTCTGTAGTGATCCTCTTTGGCTTTTTTGCCAACCTTCTGATCGTTGTTGTCATCGTTCGCTACAAACAGCTCCACACCGTCACCAACATCTTCATCTGCTACCTGGCAATAGCCGACGTGGCACTCTGCTTGTTCAACTTGCCACTTCAGCTCCACTACCAGCTAAGCAACACCTGGATGTTTGGCAGGGTGCTGTGTTATGTGGCCATGCCCACATTTGGCGTCCCTCTGTTCTCATCCACCCTCTCCATCCTCATGATCGCCGTGGACCGATATATGTTGATAGTACATCCTTTCAAGGCTCGTATGACGAACATGCAAGCGGTCATTTCGGTGGTGTTGATCATCATCTTTACCATTGCCTTATCTACACCTCTGATAGTCTACGTCGACTACGTGGAGTTTTACCACCCGCTTATGAAGGAGCAGAAGGTATGTACACAGACACATCATTTTGTTACTGCACGCATGCACATGTAATCTAGTGAATTTTTATTTAATAATTCTTCTTCATCATCCATAACATCTTCTTCTTCTTCATTTTTTTTTTCTTTTAAGAAAGAGAAACGTTAGTTTTGTCTGGAGCTCCTAGACCGGGTGTGTAACCTTTTTGCTCCCTGGGCCAAATTTAGAATTAACAACTTAGGGCTTAATAGAAACGAATCCTTGCGATCCTGTCCTCAGACAGTCCGATGCCAATGATGGATGCAGTACTCTTTGGATCAATAACCTTGCTGACCAGAAAAACATAAACTGTAGTCGCTTGACGTTTCAAATTAAAGTCCGCAGACAGACAGTTTCATAATGTCTGAGTTTGTCAGCAATAACTGTTTCACTAGCAGGATCAAAGATTTGTTGACGTCAGTTTCTGGTTATGTTTAGGTTATACAATCTTTGAATATTGATTATTGTTTTCCTACACACAAACATGTCGGCATCTGTGGCTTAGGCGTTGCGACGTTGCTTTGTACTGCCGGGGTGCCGGGTTCGATTTCTATCTGCGAAAGTTGGTACCAAGAGCTGACCGTTCTGAAGCAGTTTTGAAATTTGCATAGACAGACCACAACAGCCAAAAAATGCTTGGGTTGGTTACGTCATGTAAAGGATACGCAACTAACATACAAACGTATGCTTTTATGATCTGCTATTTTGTGAGTTCAAGGGCAGGGTTATTTTTTTTTCAAAATGGCCTTGACTTCCTTGTCTATCTAGTTTTAAATAAGTACGAAGTAAAGTCCTGAAAATCAAAGGCGGCTGACGTGATTTTGATCTACAATATTGTGAGTCAAACAATATATGCTGGATAAGCTCCTGATGTGAACGGGGTCGTTTACCTTATTTGTTTTAAAAACTAAAGTTGTAGCTTTCAGATTTGTATCAGTGTTGCCACTTTGGATCTTTTATATCCAAATTTAGATCTTTTTCATTGCATTTAGATACTGTTTTTGACATTTAGATCGTAAATATTTTTCTAGATACTTTTCATATGGAGTTAGATATTTTATAGATTTTTTTTTCTTTCATTGTCAATTTAATAATTACTGTGTAAAATAAATATCTGGCAGCCACGGTACTGATTAATAAAAACGCGCGTAAATCATACTAACTTTGTTTCAACCGTATCCTCACTGTGCTGACTTTGCGTTTCTTTTTCATGTGAAAAAAAAAAATAATTGCTCAATTTCTTATGTTGCTTTCACTTTGAAAAAACCTTTCAACATGCCAAAAGTAAAGTATGAGCAAAAAATTTGGAAAGAGTGGTTGCATGATGACAAAATTAAAAACTGGGTAAATAACTAAAGCTTGTTGTAAGTAATGCAAGTGTGAAATTAAAGCGACAATACAAAACTCAAAAGAGTCATGCAGAGACTAAAAAAAGCATAAAACTGCAGTTTCATTTAAAGATATTACACCGCTGACATCTGTTTTCAGAACTATACTGATAAATGAATCATTAAAAGTTGAAGTATCAGTCGGAATGTTTTTAATTTGTCACTGCGCAATTTCAAACTGTGACCATTTGATCGATTTGTAAAAAATCTTGGATTAGTTTAATTGGAAAAGTGTGGTGTAGAAAGTATAGTTTAGGAACTGAAGGACCTTTTAATCAGCAAACAGTTAGGCTTGAAGAATTTGGCTGTAAGTGGTACTGATAATGCCTCAGTGATGGTTGGTATAAACAATCGCGTTTATGCCAAGTTGAAGGAAGGTAACCCATTAATACTTATAAAATGTATGCGTCATTCATTGCAGCTAGCATTATCACATGCTTCATCTAAATATTTACCAAGGAATTTGGAATACCTTTTTGCTGAAACACTTTACTGGTTTTCCAAATCATTTGTCTCTTAAATGCTATCGTGCCATTACAATTCGGCCTAATGAGACGAGAAATAAGCCTACTGTTCCACTTATAAAGAAATTTGAACAGCTAAAGCATACCAGGGTCATTTTGCATCTGAAGCTTCAACTTCATTATCCAAGCTAAGTTTATCCTGTTGATCTTGTGAGGTAGACATCAGTGAAGGTGAGGACATGATTATGTAGGGTAAGTCATAACAAAAGCTATGTAATTTTTGACTTTTTCAATTTGGATATTTTTCTAGATCTTTTCCACGCAGATTTAGATCTTTTTAGATATTTTTTGACACAGTTTTGGATATTTTTTGTCAAAGAAAAGTGGCAACACTGATTCACACCAGTGTTGCCACTTTGGATCTTTTATATCCATATTTAGATCTTTTTCATTGCATTTAGATACTGTTTTTGACTTTTAGATCGTAAATATTTCTCTAGACACTTTTCATATGGAGTTAGATATTTTGTAGATTTTTTTTCTTTCATTGTAAATTTAATAATTACAGTGTAAACTATTTACTAAAATATTTTTGTTTTGGTCTGGCAGTACATTGTGACAATTGCCATTACTTGAACTTTGAACTCTCACTGGGATCAACACACAAATATTTGGCAGCCCCGGTACTGATTAATAAAAACGCGCGTAAATCATACTAACTTTGTTTCAAAAGTATCCTCGCTGTGCTTACTTTGCGTTTCTTTTTCATGTGATTTTAAAAAAAAATTGCTCACCTTCTTATGTGGCTTTCACTTTGAAGAAACTTTTCAACATGCCAAAAGTAAAGTATGAGAAAAAATTTGGAAAGTGGTTGCATGATGACAAAATTAAAAACTGGGGATATGACCAAAGCTTGTTGTAAGTACTGCAAGTGTGAAATTAAAGCGAAAAATCAAAACTCAAAGAGTCGTGCAGAGACTAAAAAAAAGCATAAAACTGCAGATTCGTTAAAAGATATTACACCGCTGACATCTGTTTTCAGAACTATACTGATAAATGAATCAGCAAAAGTTGAAGTATCAGTCGCAATGTTTTTAATTTGTCACTGCGCATTTTCAAACTTTGACCATTTGATCGATTTGTAAAAAATCTTGGACTAGTTCAATTTGAAAACTGTGATGTTGAAAGTATAGTTTAGGAACTGAAGGACCTTTTAATCAGCAAACAGTTAGGTTTGAAGAATTCGGCTGTAATAGTTACTGATAATGCCTTAGTGATGGTTGGTATAAACAATGGCGTTTATGCCAAGTTGAAGAAAGCTAACCTGTCGTTAATACTTATAAAATGTATGCGTCATTCATTGCAGCTAGCATTATCACATGCTTCATCTAAATATTTACCAAGGAATTTTGAATACCTTATTGCTGAAACACTTTACTGGTTTTCCAAATCATTTGCAGACAACAGCAATAAAATACATTATTTACAGCCTTGAATGATGGTTCCTCACCACCGAAAATTCTGTCAGATTGCAAAACTAGATGGTTATCAATTTAACCAGCTGTTGAAAGAATTATGAAGCAATGGCTGAAGTTGAAGACACACTTTGAAATAACAAGACAAAGTGAAAAGTGCTACACAGCTGAAATACTATATGGAATGTACAGTGATGAAAAAAATCAGTCATTCATTCTCTTTTTATAACCTATTCTAATGGAAGTGCAAAAAGTTAATAAACTGTTCGAATCTAAACTTGTTAATAAAGTTAAATTACCTGATGATCTCACCTTGCTATTTCACTCGGTAAAAGACTGGTGTTGCCAACTTCTAAAGCTAATTTGCTCACTTGCACTATAGAGAGCTATTTAGCTCTTAAGCCACACCTTGGATATTAAATCGAATCAAAAATTGATGATTTAAAAACAAAAGGACTGTTAACAGAGAATGAAGAGAACAGCTTAAGAAAACGCTGTCAAGATTTCCTTATCTCATTATTGAAGCAATTGAAGCAGAGACTTCCTGAAAATCTAGATGTTGTGAAAAATATTTCACTTTTTTTCTGTGAGCAACATACTTCAGCCAATAAAGGACATACCTAAATATTGTGAAGTTATGAAATTTTTAAGAGCTACTGATAATAGTGTCGCTGAAGCAGAATATCAGTTAACCAAAATAAAGATAGATGAATGGACAAACAAAACAGAAACTAACGCTTTTTGGAGTGAAGTGAGACAATTTAAAGATGCCTCATCAAACAGTCTATTCTGTAAGCTCTTTAAAGTGCCATGTATGCCATGATACTACCCCACTCAAATGTTGACGTAGAAACAGTTTTCAGTGCTAGGAATTATATCAAATCTAACCCAAAAAAAAAAAACAGGATGAAATTTGACCTCTTAAATTCTATCGTGCCATTAAAATTCGGCCTGATGAGACTAGAGAAATAAGCCTACTGTTCCACTTATAAAGAAATTTGAAAGCTAAAGCATACCAGGGTCATTTTGGATATGAAGCTTCAACTTCATTATCCAAGCTAAGTTTATCCTGTGGATCTTGTGAGGCAGACATCACTGCAGGTGAGGACATGATTATGTAGGGTAAGTCATAACAAAAGCTATGTAATTTTTGACTTTTTCAATTTAGATGTTTTCTCTAGATCTTTTCCACGCAGATTTAGATCTTTTTAGATATTTTTTGACACCGTTTTGGATATTTTTTGTCAAAGAAAAGTGGCAACACTGATTTGTATATTGTCTAAGGTGTCTTAAAAATTGTAGGCATTTCTTTCAACATCGATCTAATAAAACCTGTGTATATTCACACAGCCTGTAAAATAATGCATATTTCAATAATCCCACTGAACAGAGTTTTGTATTCGCACTCTGCGTCGTAAGGCTGATTTTAATCTATTCAAGCTACGTTTACCTTGCTATTTACCTATAAAGGGCGGCACCAACAAGATTCATTTTATTGTTATTCAACAACCAACAGTGCATGTTGAGAAAGGTGGAGGCAGGTATGCTTCGTGCAGAGTGGCAAGCATCACTTCAGAGGTCCCGGGTAGTAAAGCATCCTGTGAATATTATCTCTAAGTAATGCCGGTGTTTTGGGAAATAAGCACGCAGATAGACTGGTCCGTTCTGCACCACTTGGTGGTGAACTGATGTATGAAAAGTTAAATGTTGTGAGGGTCCTTTGGGAGCGAGTGAACAGTGCGGAAGCGCAAATAGATCATTACGGTGTGTGGAGAATTTCGCTGCTAGGAGTTGCCAGGAGCTCTGGCCGATGCTCAACACTCAAGGGAAAGACGAGACGGATATACAATTAGACAGTTACTGGTGCCATCGGAATTGGAAATCTTAGTTTGCTGCTGAAGATAGGGACGGAGCGCTTATGGGAGTGCCCCGAGTGCTATGATGTCGATTATTAATTCAAAATTCAACATTATTGTTATTCAACATTGAGTAAATAACTACTTTTTGCAGACTTTTGTGGATTGTATATTTATAAAGATAGCACTATTATACAGTCTATGTTGGATGAAGGGGGAGGGGGGGGGCTGGGGCGTTGAAGGAAAGCAAGAAAGAGGCTATCCATACACGTGGGAGGATAACATCAAGAGATGGACGAACAGCTTGTGCATCGAGGGCGAAAGACAGAGCGTACTGGTGACCCATTCAGTCAACCTTTATTGTAGAGACCCCACCTAATTTCTGTTGGTTCTATTTTCATTAGCCATTTTCATGCAATCATTGTTAGTTATTCTGGCAGTCCAAGGTATTCGCAACATTCTCCTCAAGAACCACATCTCAGTTGTCTCCAAACTCTTCTTAATTTGTTTGCTCACATTCCAAGATTCACTGCCATACAACAGAACAGGCTCAATATAACATTTCAGTACTCTTTCTTTTGTTAATGTTTAATGAGAGTAATTTATTACATAAGATACTTTTCATCTTCTGAAATGCTGCCTTTGCCTGGTCAATTCTGCTCCTAATTTCTGTCACACATCGTCCATCCGATGTTATGAATAACTCCAAATACTTGAATTTCTTAACTTGGTTAAGCACGTTCCCTTCTATTGCTCTGTCACATTTTAAAGTTATCTTCTTCTTTGATATTACTATTCTTTCCGTTTTCTTGACATTCAAAGAAAGCCCCCCCCCACCCCCCACCACCCCCCCCCTTCATCCCCCCCTCTCTTTTTTGGCACTCTTTAGTATTAAAGTGTCTAAAAGTTGTTGCAGGTCTCCTGCGTTTTCAGCTATTAATACTGTATCATATATATATTCGAAGATTGTAGAAATCCTATATGGATTTAAAATAAAAAAGATGACATTATATATTCTCGTATCGCATCTGTATTGACTGTAAGCTTATCTAATATGCCTTCTTATATTCTTATTGTGCTTTGGCTAATGTGGTATAGTTTTGGGTCTAATTATCAAAACCACATACGCCTCTGAAAGCCATGACGGATGAAAAAAAAAAAACAATTAAATTTGAAAAAAAAAGGGGGGGGGGGAGAAATCCTAATAGTAACAAATTATTGCTATGCATGTTTTACAGCCAAAGTACGTCTCTTGTCTCAAGTATATGCTAACTTCTGGCTAAATTAACTGAGTCTGCATCTAACAGGCATGAGCTACATCGCATATGCAAAGTTAATTTGTGTTTCGAAAACTAAATCCAGAAATGAATTGTTATTACATGTTCCAATCAGGACACTTATGTCAGAAAATTTCCTGATTCTATACCTGATCTGCTAAGTTTAACTCATGAAAACAATTATAGGTTAAATATATTACCTTTTGAATTTTATTTGCATAATCATTATTTTTATCGTTTCTTTTGGTAACGTAGAGATATTTTTCAACTCTTTCGGGGCTCTGTGGCAAACTGGGTCTATATACGTTGGGGCGATGAGGGCTACAACGACTCCGTATGTCCAATTAGGCCTACATCTAAAGTTCCGAATGTTACGTTTACAAGGCAATTTGCTAGCTACGCATTATCCATAATAAGATTATCTCAACATCTGTCTGTCTGTCTGTCTGTCTGTCTGTCTGTCTGTCTGTCTGTCTGTCTGTCTGTCTGTCTGTCTGTCTGTCTGTCTGTCTGTCTGTCTGTCTGTCTGTCTGTCTGTCTGTCTGTCTGTCTGTCTGTCTGTCTGTCTGTCTGTCTGTCTGTCTGTCTGTCTGTCTGTCTGTCTGTCTGTCTGTCTGTCTGTCTGTCTGTCTGTCTGTCTGTCTGTCTGTCTGTCTGTCTGTCTGTCTGTCCGTCTCGCTCACATTCTTTCTCGCTTTCTGAAACTATCTCTGACATCTCACTCTAAAAATCTTTGGATGACTGTCACTCTAACAATCTTTAAATGTGTGTTTGTGTGCGTGTATGCGCGCGCAGGTTATCCTGTCCGAACCCCCACCCCACCCCCACCCCTTTATTTGCCCTCACATTGTCCCTCAACCATGGGCATGGTAAAAAACTCTTGTCATCCCTAAAAAACAAAACGACCGGTTAAAGACAGGGGCACGGTTACTTCATTCTATCTCACTTTAAAGTTTTATTGGGGCTCTTTCCTTTAAAGTATACATATAGTT